>PVKB01000565.1:491644-679800 GCA_004027205.1 Ctenodactylus gundi
AAAAAAAAAAAAAAAAAAAAAAAAAAAAAAAAAGATGGGCAAAGTTCTGGGTATAATGGCTCACACCTTTCATCCCAGCACTCAATCCCAGATTCAAATCTACCCTGGGCAAATTAGTGAGACCCTGTCTCAAAATTAAAAACAAAAAATTGCTGAGAATATAGCTCAGTGAGAATGCCCTAGGTTCAATCCTCTGTACTGCAAAAAAAAAAAAAGAACTTAATGAAAAATGTTTTGAAGAAGACATACAAAACCAAGCATGGTGGTGCACACCTATAATCCTAGTAATCTGAGAAACTGAGGAAAGAGGATCACAAGTTTGAGCTCAGGCTGGGTGATTTAACTGATTTAGCAAGATCCTGTAGGAAGAAAAGAAAGAAAGATAGAAAGGAAGGAAAGAAGGAAGGTGGGGAAGAAGGGAAGGAGGGAGGGCTGGAGGAATGGCTCAGTGGTTAAGGCACTTCCCTAGCAAGCGCTAACTACCTGAGTTCAATTTCCCAGCACCACATAAGCCAGGCATGGTGGCACACACCTGTCATCCTGGCACTCAGGAGGCTGAGGCAGGAGGATTGCCATGAGTCTAAGACCAGCCTGGGCTCTGTGGTGAGTTCAGGACCAGCCTGGGCTGCAGAGCAAGACTCTGTCTTAAAAGAAAAAGAAAAAAGAAAGGAAAGGAGAGAGAAAGAAAGAGGAAGTCAGGCAGGAAGAAAGGAAGGGAAGAAAGGGCTTGGGATGTAGCTCAGTGCAAAGACCCTGGGGTTAAGCTCCAAGTACCAAAAGAAGAAGCAGAAGGAAGAGGAGGAGGAGGAGTGGGGACAGAATAGCGTGTGAAAGATGCTTATCATCACAGAAAGGCAAGTCGAAACTCCAAAGAGATTGCTTTCCACATCCATTGTCATGGCTGCCATTTCAAAGACAGTAACACACCCCAGTGGTTGTGTGGAGATCGTGTGTGCTTTGGTGGTGGGA
Source organism: Ctenodactylus gundi (assembly GCA_004027205.1). Taxonomy (NCBI): domain Eukaryota; kingdom Metazoa; phylum Chordata; class Mammalia; order Rodentia; family Ctenodactylidae; genus Ctenodactylus; species Ctenodactylus gundi. The sequence goes on from PVKB01000565.1 coordinate 492,614, forward strand.
ATATAAATCACATTTGCTGTGGAAAATGGCACAGTGGTCTCTCAAAAAACTAAACACAGAATCATCCTATGTCCTACCACTTTGCCCTTGGATAGACACCCAAAAGAGCTCCCAGCAGGCCTGTGCGCAGATGTCTGCTCGCCCATGTTGACCCCAGCACTATTCCCAAGAGCTGAAATGTGGAAGCAACACCAGTGTCCGCCTCTAGGTGAGTGAATACGCAAAATGTAGATATGTGTACAATGGAATAGTATCCAGCCTGAAAAAAGAAGGGAATTCTGGAACACATCCCAGGATCATGAGCCCTGAAGACAAGTGAATCGTGCCAGAGCACAGAGGGCAGATGGGCAGATACTGTATCTGTCACTAAATCATATAAGGTACTTAGAATAAGTCAAATTCATAGAGCCAAGAAGTAAAATGGCAGTTGCCAGGGGCGGGAGGGGCGGGGGTAGAACTTCAGGAAGTTGTGATCAAGGGGAGAAGCCAGTAGCAAGGTGTTGTGAGACCAGGTGTGGAAAACAGGCCTCTGAGGAACTCCACAGATCTGTCTGAGAGTCGGGGGAACATTAACAATGCAGACACAGTGAAATGACCAGATGAAAATGGGGGGGGGGGCGGGGTCCCAAAAGTTAATGGAACAGAAAGAGACAGTCGTACCCCTCAAGTATGAACAATAATGACACAGAAGCTGGATATTGATTTAACAAGTTGTTGAGGTCTTTGGGGTCCCAGGCCGCCGCTGGCTACTGGCCATCAGGGATCAGTGAGGTCGGAGGGCCAGGGTCTTGAGCAGCCGTGAGGATGACGGGAGAACATCTGGGAGACAGTATCAGCTCACGGCTCATTTACTTACTGTCATGTAAGTAGTTGGAGGGAGGAGGGTCAGTCAGCCGGGGTTGTAGGGTGTGGGTCATTCTCCGACTGGAGGAAGTTTGGGGTCTGAAAGTCACCTGATTAGCACAGTGGAACTTTTGAAGCCTGATCAGGTAATTTCTGGCAAAGATCTAAGGTCAGGGGAAACTTTAAGTGGAGTGAGGAACAGGAGGGAGTGGCCCCACTCCTGCCCATCTCGAGATGAGATTATGGGGGGGGGGGGCGCCTTCCACCTGCCATTATCCCCAGCCCAGTCAGGGTCCCACAACAAATATTGTTATATACACATATTATGAGGGCAGGAAAGAGAAGATCGGGGCAGGTGGGCTACATGTTCCTGTTCCGTGACAGGAAGTCAGTAGACCAGGTCTAAAGTTGATGACCCGAGAGAGTAGCGTCTGGCTGCCGTGTAGCTCAGGGGTTCGGCACACATGAGGCTCTGGGTTCCATCCCCAGTACAGAAAAAAACAAATTAAATGTTTTAAAAGATCAACATACTCCTGACAAATATGAAATAAGTGCCTGTAAATAGCAAGGCATTGTTTTTGAGGAAAAGAACTCAGAAGGAGGGGAGACTAGGCCAAGGGGCAGTTCTGTTTCACTAGAGCTTTTAGTACTTACTGTATATGCATATTACTTTAGGACAAAATTTTTAAAAATTTTAAATTCAAAATGAAGCAAAGGAGGGCTTTCAACAGTTGGGTCTCAGGAAGCCTTCCCACTGTGCCAACATGTGGTTCGACAACTATCACGGCAAGTGGGGGAGTGCGGGCCCCTGACCCATAATACAGTGTTTCCAGGCCCCTCGTTCCAAAGATATCAAAGTGTCAACATCAGAGAACCCCATTCCCGAGTCCAGCCAATGATGCTTGTCTAACATTGTCTTTAGTGGTTTAATTACATGGATATGTTCTAGAAGGTCTTGGGGTTCGCTCAGGCTCCCCCATGGGATACACTGACATCCTATTCCCTAACACTTGTGAACATTACCTTATTTGGAAATAGGGTCTTGGCGGACGCAACCAAGTCAGGATGAAGTCACCAGATGGGCCCTAATCTAGTTGGACCTATGTCCATATAAGAACATGGGAGAGACGTCGGGAAAGATGGATGCTGGTGATGGAGGCAGGGCTGGAGCGATGCATCGGGAGCTTGGGAATGCCAAACACTGCCAGCCGCTCCAGATGCTGAGTGGCAGGGAAGGTTCTATCCAGAATGCTGTAGGGAGCATGGTCCTGTTGGCACCTTGGTTTTGGACTTCTGTCCTTCAGAACCATGAAAAAGTCCTTTATTTTTATTTATTTATGTATTTATTTATTTATTTATTTATTTATTTATTTTGCTTTAAGCCACTCAGTTTGTAGTCTGTTCTTATAGTCCCTGTAGAAAACTAATAGAGAAGTCAACATTGCTCCAGGAGCTCATGATGCCTGGATCCCACCTAGCTCCTGTCCCCAGTGGTGACACCGAGTCAGCTTCTTGCCCTCTAGGCAGGGCCTGGTCTACAGGCACCTGAGGAAGGAGGCCTCTTCTTGTGCTCTTTCTCCAACCTGTGGGCACTCTGCTGCGACCACCGCATCCTTTTGGCTCCTTCCAAAGCCCTGTGGAGGCTTGGAAAATGTTCTCTCTGCCTCCAAGAGGGGCCCCTGCAGGAGGAAGCCCCTTGTCTAAATAGAAAGGATAAGGGCTGAGCAAACTGTCTTCCATGGGCCAACCAACCCCACTGAGGAGCCCAGCAGCTGAGGAGGAGACATTCACAGGACCGCTTCAGGGGAACCCCCCCCAAAAAAAAGATGGAGGGGCTTGCTGCTAGTGAGATGCCCAGGTCATGCAGGTCCTGGTAGAGTACCTCCTTTTCTCTCATTGCCTCCATCCACCATCCTCCAACCCCAGTGTCTCCCAGCCCAAAGCCTCTGACTCTCTGTCAAATGAGTATAACCATCTGGAAGGCAGGTTCATGGAGAGCTCTAGAGCTAAGAACGTTCTAGAAGGGGGTCGAGGCAAGGAGGAAAAGAAATCGTGAGGTCATGAGGTCAAGAGACTGGAAGGAATCTCTTGAACTCGTACGTGCATGTGTGTGTTGTATGTGCACTTGTGTGAGTGGCGTGTGCTCGGATTGGACTAAAGTGAGCCAGCTCTCTAAAGCCATCCAGGCCCACCCCAGATGGCTCTCCACCCCTAAAATTTGTGCCCAGGAAACTGGCTTAAGCACTACCACCCCCCTCTTTTCTCTCCTCAGTCACGACTGATCACAATGATCCCTGCTCTGCTCCTCCAATGGGAAGGACTTTCCGGCCCAGTGCTCACCAGCTCGTGACCAGCTTCCAGGTAGAGTAAAGGATTAAATGGAAGGCGCAATAAGAAGTGAAACAATTAGAATTTCTGCCTCATTATCATGGTAATCTTATCAGTCGGATAATGAGGTATTAATGGAGATTTAATGTGCATCTCATAACAGAATCCCTTGGAGAAAACACACAGGGAAATTGCTGTAAATCCACTTAATGATGGAGAAGTCCCAAAACACCATATTCCAAAGGATGAAAAATGCAGGATGCAAATGAGAAAGAATCAAGGTCAATAACACCGCGGGGACGGGTCTAATGGCAGATCTGGATATATATGTAATAAAAATTGCATGTTGCTTTTAAACCTCACCCTCTGTTGTTTTCGAATGTGCATTCCTAGTAATGAAACACGCAAGTGCAGCCAGAATGATTTGTATGTTTTAGAAACCATAGGGGGGATGGAAACATGTCTGGAAACCCATCAGGCCCCCCACAGGGAGCCATGGGAAATGGGGTGTTTTACCGAGAGGCCCCCAAGGGAAGGGGGGCAGAGGAAGCGCCCCTTGGTGGGTGGTGGAGAGGAAAAAGCAGGCTATTCGAGTTCAAGGTCATTTGGGAAACACCAGCAGGAGGGAGCCCCGTGGGTTCTCTTCCGCTTGCTCACGTGCTGCTGGCCAGTCAGCTCAGAAAGGTGAAGGATGGACGCACACAGACCCGGCCCTGGACGGACGCTCTCATACAGAGGACACCCCCACCCAGCCAGGCACAGCCAAAACGCCACGCGTGGATTTTCTCATTTAATTCTGTCAGCGACACCAGGAAGTTATTAAGATCCCCATTTTTCAGATAAGAAATTGAAGCTGCAAGATTAAGTCACCTCAAGGTCCAGTTCAGCTTGAACTTTACTGTTATTCTATTGAGCTGAACGCAATGAAATGTCCCTATTTGGCTATTTGGGAGCCACCCAAAGGGAAATTTAAACTGTTATCTCACTTTCTGGCTGGGGTCCCTCAGGAGATTATGGAACAGTCTGACAAAACACACACAGAGAGAAAAGAGAACCAGGAACTTCACGCTGAGCTGAGTGAGGGTCCCAGAATCCAAGTGGCCACCAGTCCTGCAGCCTCACAGGGGACCGGGGACACAAGCCCTGAGGTCCTCCACAGCCCCGGAGCCCGCACGCCCTCCACTCATAGCAGAGTCTCAGCCTGCGGGTGCCAGGTTAGCAGAGAGGACGCAGGTCCTACCGCGCTCAACTGGCCTCCTCGAAGCCCCTCTAGAATTGGAAAATGCTGGGCAAACATGGGCTGTTTGGTTCTTACACTTGGAATTCACCCATGCTCTTACGTACATAACCCTCGGGTCTCCCGGATGGTTCCAAAGATTAAAAGTAAAGACGGCTCTATTTTGGGTTTATTCACGAAGCTGTGTGAAGTGTGCTAAGAGTAGGGTGCCCGTCCCGGTCTCCTTGGGACTACTGGCTTTTAACCCTGAATGATGCCACACCAAGGAAGAACTCCTCAGCCTGGACCGCGGAAAGTAACTTGCCACCCTGTCCCGGAGCGGAGGCCTGGACTTCCGGGGACAACGACGACAGGCCAGGCGCATCCAGAGCTGGGCAAACAGCCCCTCCTATTAGGCTCTGTGCTGGGCCCTGGGGGAGCTCTCTCTGGTCATGAGCTCTCTGGGGCACATTCACTTAGTGAAAGCCGGTATGTTTACGAGGACACAGGAAGAAGACAAGGAAATCCCACCACACAGCTAACCACCCAACACCTCCCTACTCCTGTGAGGACTCCCGCCAGCCAGGGGACCCTGTGCTCACTTAACAGATGAGGAAACGGGGGCACGGGCTGCTGCCGGGGCTCACTTGAACAGCATGCAGGCAGAGCCAAAAGCTGAAAACGATCAACAGGACCCCGCTTGAGGCCAGGCGTTGGCCCAGAGCAGGGGGTCGGCCCGATCCAGAGAAAAGGCGGGGTGCCAGCAACGTGGCTGGGGTGGTGCAGCTGCCTTCCGTTTAATCACAGACTGCAAATTGAATGAAGTGAAGACAGTGTAGCCTCTTTGAATTTCCCCCAGGCCCTGTTTAATGAATAAATAGGCATGATTTGTAATTAGCTTATCCAGTGTGCGGTTGCTTCCGGAGCACCTGAAGTGAGTTAAGCTTGCCCCCTGCAATCCTGCCCACGATATTAATTCGCTCGGCAAACCTTCCCGGCCCGCGTGCCTGTGACCGAATGATCACATAGTGCTCTGCAGCGGACATATTAAGAAAAATTGGGATTTTTTTCCGCCTGGAAAGATGAAGACACAGTGTCCTCATCAGTCCTGCGTCCCAGCGTGGGAGTTGGAGGCGGCGGATTTCGTCTGTTCTCATCAACAAACGCTAGATGACCCGCAGGACGGCCGCCCCGCTTCCCCGCAGCACCGACCCCCGGCAGAGAAGGCTTCTGGTCCTGACCGCCATCTCACTGCGGGCCCGAGCCGGCCAGGGGTCTTACCCCATCTGGGCAGCCCGTCTCCGGGGCCAGCTGTCTGTGCAGGCGGTGGCTGGATGCGCGCAGCCGCAGTTTGGCTCTCCAGTTCCCTGCCAAGCCACCGGGAGTCCGGTATCATTTATCCTGTAATTGGGGCTCTGATCTGTTTTGCCTGGTTTCCGCGCTCACCGCGTGGCTGCTGCTGAAATCTCTAACCCCTCCACTTCCCTGCCCGGGGCTGGCGAGAGGCCCCTGGGCGCCGGTAGCGGCTCCTTTGCCTCGGTTTTCCAGCGCAGGGTTTTCATTCATCTGTGCGCTGAGGAGGCAGCTGCCCCTGGGGCGGCTCCACCCGTCACCTGGAGGCCTTCCCTCCGCCTTCCCGGCCGCATTTACAATCCACCGGCCCTGCTGCTTTCTTGAGGGACCCCCGGAACCAGGCCCTCCTCCCCCACCCCGCAGGTCCCTGCATGGGCGCCCAGGCGCCAGGCAGCTGCAACGATGGAGGTGAAGGTCGCCGGCGCTTCTCCTCTGAATGCACTGAATCAGTCTGTCCTTGCTGTGGCCTTGACACCGGGCCCGGGCCGGGCCATGTGCAGGAAAGGGGGTCTTCCCTCCTCTGGAGACCGAAGTCTCATCTGATCGGCAGGTGCCTGCTGGATTCTTTGGGTGTCCAGTTTAGGTCGCAGGAAACTCGCCTGCACAAAGACAAGTACACAACCAAGATGGAATCGCGAGGAACCACCATGGGCTGCGTTGTCTGTCCTGGCCTGGGCGCCCCTTCCAGCTCCCGTGATCCTCCATAGGCCTGGTATGCACAGGGCAGGTGGGAATCCCCGAAGAGCTAAAAATACAGAGTTGGGAGTTCCTAGCCTCTGAGTTTGAATCCCGGCTGTCATTTATTCTCTGTGCAGCTTTGAATAAGCTACCTCAGCTCTCTGAGTCTCTGCTTCCTCGTCTGTCAAATGGGTTGCCAGTGGTGCCCAACTCGCAGGTGAGGGCTCTGGAGGTCAGGCGTGGAAAGAGCTAAGCATCACACCTGGCGTGTGAAGATGGTCTCAGAGCTCGAGGCCGGATTGTGACTACTAACACAGGAACCCTGTGGCAGCCCCTCTGTGGAGGGAGGGCAGGAGGGCTCCCACGGTTCTCACGGCGGGGTCCATGAAGACTTTCAGCGTGACAGCCTGCTGGAGCTGGCCTGAAGGCACCGGCTACGTGGCAGAGCTGCTGCCTCATTTATAAAGCTAACTTGCTGTAGCGAAATTTTCTATGCCCCTGGGAATCCTGACTTTGCCACAAAGGAGGCTGGACAGAGAGGAACCTGGCATATTCGTGTGTTTAACTCGGGGACCTGAACAAGGTTCGGGGCATATCTAGAGTTGCCTAGTAAAGAGCTCATTGCTGAGCCGCACCCAAAGAGCCTCCCTGGGCTCTCCAGGCTTCTCCTGGGACGCCAGAGGGCGGCCTTGCTCCTCCGTCTTTTCAGCCCCATGGTCTTACCTGTCCTTGGCCACAAGATGTCACCCAAGGAACAGCAAAGCAGGGTCTTCTCAACCTCCCCTCCCGCTGCAACCCTGGAAACAGCAGGTTCCAGGGAACCACTTGCAGAGGGTTAGAGGCAGATGCCACTAGTTGACACCACATGATTTAAAGCAGAATGGGGTGCGGCGGCCCACAGAGGACTTCCTCCCCATCCCTGACATGTGCCTAGCCACCTGAGTCCAGGAGAGATCGAGGCATGGCCAATCCTCGGCCCCATGAGTTGGCCTCAGCTTCCATCTTCCATGTTTGCATTCACCTGGCCCAGCAGGATTCAGATAATTTGTGTGCCTGGACCCAGGCAGGAGGGGACAGAGTTCAATCCCCAATATCACAAAAACAGGGGGGAGGGGTCTCAGTGTGAGTTCACTGCATACATAGGCTGTCGCTGAGTATCAGAAGGGTGCCCTTCCAGGATCTCCAGGCCTGTCTTGTCATCCTCCATACACCAGGACACCAAATAAGCCTGGTGCCTCAATGTGTGGCCGGCAGCAGGACTTCAGCCCCCTGGGCATCAGCTCTGCGCAGCCTCTCCTCCTCCAGGGATCCTGCAGCCTTCAGTGTGACAGCTATTTAGCCTTGGCCCTCAGTGATGTGCTGTCGTAGGAGGAAAAGTTCAAGATTTTATACATATAACAAAACTAGAGACAGTTACGGACCAGAAAGGTACAATACACCTAAACCAGGAAACAATCTTCTAGAAGCTGTCCCTCAGGTCTGATTAGTGGCAGGACTCAGACAAGAACTGTCTTTGGGTTCAGGCTCCTGGCACACACACCACCCCCGCTACCCCACCAAAAGCCCTTAGCTTTTCAGCCAAGTGGGAGAGTGACCCAGGAATGGAAAAGGTGCCTACTGACTCCCAGGTGTGGTCTCACCCTGCTGTAGAGGAAGGGTTGCTGGTGGCACTGCTGGGACACTGTCATGGGATGTCCCTCGGTACCTTCATGTTCTTTGCCTGCCCATTTACCTCCTCCTCTGTCCTGGCTGGTTCACAGCTTGTTAGCCCAGGGTAGCAGCAGGTGCAGCCTCACCTGTCACCATCACTGCCACCTGAGAAGGAAAATAGGTTCTGAAGAGGTCAAGATGTGAGGTGGGTCAGCAGGAGGGGACTAAATCCAGAAGCATGCATACTAAAGCTGACAGCGGTGAGCAGGAGGGGGCCTTACAGCCAAGTTCTGCTTCCTGTAGAGCAAGGCTTGGCTGCCCAGCCGGGGGCCAAGGCTTTGCCTGGGCTGCAGCAACCCATGCTGTTATTTTACATGGCACATGAGCCACGTCTGTATAGAAAACACAGGAAAAATCAAAGACGTTTTCAAAGCTTTGGCAGAAGAAAATGAGACATAAGACAAAAATGTGGATATGGCATTTAACATGACTATAACATGGAGATGTTTAGCAATTTGAAGTTAAGCAGATAGCATTTCAAAACTGGACAATATGAGGAAAGAAATTACATAGATTTAAGCAAATAAAAAAAGAGCCCTATTTTTTTGAGGCAGGGTCTAACTCTGTAGCGTAGGCTGGTTCTGATATGAACCCACTATGTAGCCCCGGTGGGCCTTGAACTCGTGGCAATCCTCTTACCTCAGCTCCTTGAAAGCTGGGATTACAGGCATGCACCACCATGCCTAGCTTTCATGGTGCTGGGGAATCCTACTCAGGGCCTTGCACTCGCTAGGCAAGCACTTTAACAGCTGAGCTACACTCCCAAAGAGCTTAAGGACTCAAATGGACTGGCTGCCCGGCACGTCCTCATACTTTGCCAGACATTCACACCTGCTACCCTGCCCCGACATGGAGCTAAGTGTTTTATTCCACAATAGAATCCATGTTTTAGGACAAGTCAGATGGGGGCTTACTAGGAATGCAGATTCCTGAGGCCTTCTATGGAAAGCAGCTCAGTGGTTATGTGCTGGGTCACAAGTGTGCAGTCTTCCAAAGGCCCCTGCTGAATGACGCAGGTAAGTGGCAGTGATTCATACTTCACAAATGCCGGCACCCCAGAACTTTCAATCTCCTCTGAGAGTCAGAGTCACCTTGGGGGTTTAAGACTCCTGAGCCATCCTCTATGGATTCTGACCTATACCAACAATACCAGGAGATTCTCAAAAAGGGGCGTTTGGGAAACAATAGTTCATAGCACACTTCCCCAGAGTACATAAAAGTGGACCCATTTCTGAGCCTCACTTATCCATTTGGGAAGGAGGGTCAGATCAACTCCCTAAATTGAGCCAGGAATTAGCACAAGAAACACTAGTAAATCTATGTCTGTCCATAGCCTTGGTTACAAACATTTTATCAAAAGCAAGGGCTAAGGAGAGCTGAAATGAAAATGGTCTTTTTGTTTGAATGTGGATCTTACTAAGGTTTGTACAACACATCTGATTGGCTGTCTCTTTAATGTTATCTACGGACCTTGTAACCTAGCTGATGAAATTAGGTCATTTTTCCTTAGTGAAAATGGCCTATTTTTTTAAGTCACACTGAATTACTTGATACCTACCAATGGAAACAAAGGAACAATTTCTATTTTAAAGCTGAGAATACATTTTTATTTGAAAAAAAACCACACCGAAAGCTGGGCAAGGTGGCATAGGCCTGTAATCCCAGCTTTCTGAGAAGCTGAGGCAGGAGGCTCACAAGCTTAAGACTGAGCCTAGGTCAAGCCCTATCTTTAAAAAAAATAAATAAAAGGATGAGGATATATAATTCAGCACAAAGACCCTGGGCTCAACCCCTAGTGGAGATAAGGGAGCCAGGGACCCACTCTGAATCATAAAATTTTAAACTTTTAAGTAGAATATTCAGCACTTCTGCATCCCCAGCTACCAGAAATAGGGCCACCAAGGTTTATGGGTTGTCTACAACAGACCCACTGCCTTGCACAAGGCATTTTCTGGATCGCCACAACCATTATTTTCCTGCCAGTATGGTTGCTTGGTTTATGTTTTAAAGTCCATGGACTCACTACATGGCACTGCCCCGTGCAGATGGAAGGCAGTCTTCCAGACCGAAGGACCAGCTCTTCCCCAAAGGCTCCCACCATTTACCACCAGGATGTGCTGTGAACTTGGTTTCCTGGTCCAGGATCCTCACTGCAGCACCGCAGGCAGGCCAAGCTTCACACTGCACTGGGTCAGTGTCCTCGCTGCGAGGGCTCTGGGGCCACTTACCTAGAAAGAGGGGTGAGTGGGCCGGAGCCTAACAGGAGTCCAAGAGACGAGCAAGTGGACAAGACATTCCTTTTAATACTGGACAAAGCGTATGAAATACAGGTCGAGCCAGACTTTAAATGCTTCCTTCTAAATGAAGTGCAGCCAACAGAAGGAAAGCACTTCTCACCAGCGAGGAAAGCCTCAGAGGAGCTTGCCTTTTGCGGCAACTGTAGATTACTAAGGGCTTCTGTAGCAGGGCGTGGTGGCACATACCTGTAATCCCAGCCCTCAGGAGACTGAGGATGGATGACTGTCTTGAGTTCACGGCCAGCCTGGGGGCCACCTAATGAGTTGAGGACCAGCCTAGACTACAGTGACCCCGTCTTCCCCCACCCTCAAAGGCTTCTGTAAACTTTCAGATTCAATGGCTTCTGTGTTCAGATCTAAGCAGCTGCCCAAATACAGGGACTGGACAGGAAATGCATTTAAGACAGTAGCTGTCCCCCATCTCAACAGTGACTGCGCATTCTAGCTCCTTTCTGTATACACAGACAAGTATACAAGTATCCTTAGATATTCAGATGAAAGACAGTGTGAATTCAGTGTAGAGTATCAGTCACAGGTGTGAAGTCAAATAAATTTTCAGAAATGTTTCCGGATACAAAACACGATGGAAACCTGAAGCCCAGTTAATGAAACTGCTCTCCCTTTTAATCAGTTTTACAGAACGATGCCATACAGTATAATCACATGGGGAGACAGGAAGTGTTCCTGCTCATACACACGATGGTGCAAGCTCATTGACAAGACGACACAAAGGTGTTACCACTTTTGAGGGGAGGCAGTACAAAGCTTCTCAGACAAGGAAAGGACAGGATGACATGGTAGACAAGGCAGACTACTCCCTCGGCTGTGGCGGGTCTGAGAGATGTGAGGCCCCAGCCCTGCGGCCGGCTAGCACCCACACAGACTGGCCTTCCTCACTCCTGAGCTGACCTTCCCTGGGGGCCGAGCGACGGAACCTGCCCCTCGCTGGGCACTCTGCAGCTCAACCACAGCCTTCTTGCTGCAGTGCACTCTACCTTTGTTTTTCCAAGGGTTCTCAAAAAAGCTATTCTCAGTCACCCTGTTTCTTCATAACCTACAGCCCAACATACATTAAGTAATTACTGACCTGGCAAAGAGGTCAAGAATTTTGGCATTTGAAGTATTAATATCTTAAATAGTATCACTGTTAGTCCACTTAATAAAAATGTTTTGAACTGTTTCTGATCACCCTCTCCCCCCCAAATTATAGCAATTACACACTGAATCAACTCACTAGACTTAAAGGAGGGAAAACAGACTTCTCTTCAAAGAAACAAAGCAGGGATGGAGAGGCAAGGGAGGCCAGGCTCCCTCACTGAAGACACTACCTGCACCACAGTTCTATAACATCTATGCAAGCCGCCGAAGATTTTGGGCAAATGTGTTCCTACTCTCGCTCTTCAGACCCATGTACATCAAAGAATGACATTTTCAAACCTCCTTACATGGCCAAACCTCATACTGGACCCAAAGTGGACCGCCATGGCAAGCAACAGGAAGATGCTGGCCAGGCTCAACACGTACTCAGGCTCAAATTCTCATGACAACACAGCTCCTTAAAGTTTCAGCCAGATTTCTGTTCTCTTACTTACGTACCTCAGGAATATGTATTTATAAAGTCCACTACAAACAAAGGCTTCCAGGACACAACAAGAGGAGGAAAGTCATGCAGCATGTCTATTTTCAATCCCCCAGAAAGCCCAGTCCTCTCCCTATAACAATTTAAATACCTCTAGTAGTAAGGCTCTCATAAGCAGGTTTTAGGAAAGCAGAAGAAAGGAATCACTGAGGCTGCTATTACAGCTAACATACAGGAGAAAACCAAAACATTTACCAGGTTTTGAAAAAAAATTATTTTATAAGAAAAGATAATCCACATTTCTATTAATTCCAGAAGATATTAATATAAAATACAAACTGATTTTTCTTTCCTTTAAGTTCCATAGGAATTCCTTCAGGGAGCTGTGCTGCTGTCTTCCCATTTAACAGCCATGAACTTCATAAATTCCATGTAACAACTGGGGCTATGGAGGGCTTCCCAAGGGTCATTTTGAACTTTTGCATTCATGTAAAACAAGGCCCAGAAGGTAGTCAGAAACTTTTGAAGAACGATTCCTCTCCAGAATATACAAAAACAAGTCACATCCTACCACTTCTATACAGAATGACTAACTCCTAAATTCTGAAGTCAACACTACAAGAAATCCTGTCATGTGATCAAACCAGTACCAGTTACTGCTGAATCCTCCCTGCTCCTGACAGGGTTTGCGGAACACTCATTTCCCTGGAACGGCCACTGTGCTCCTCTGCCAGCACTCCAAGAGTGTCACTGAGGCCACATCCTACCTCACTGCTGGCGTGGGCACTGCAGAGCCCATTTCCTGCCCCTAGTCCATCCCTACAGCCCAAATCCACCACCTTCTCTCCCACAAATAAGAGCTTTGGTGAAACGTCCACATTATCATATTTATTTCCACTGCGACAGCATAGACCTTTTTTATTAGCTACCAATGAAGAGGAAAAAAAAAACTTATTGATGAATTAGGTCCCATAACAACGAATTCCAACTATTCAAGGTCTTCTGGTGACTTAACATTTATTGAATCAAACGCTGAAGTAAATATAGACTTCCTTCCTTCCAGGTCTCAGAAGTCATGTCACACAGTTTGTCTTGCAAGATAGTTATGATGGGATTTGCCTAATGCCCAGGATGGGGGGACAGTGACAACCGTAATGCACATGACTCTCTACGTGGATTTCTTGACCTAACATTTGAAGGGACAGTTTGTAGTACTAGTTTAATTTTGATCTCTCCCTAAAAGGCAGAAACCACATCCCACACTCCTATGCAACTTATTAGTTTAGTATTTTAAAATAAATGGAGAAGAGGAGGAGGCATGAAAAAAATCCAGCTTCTTCCAGCATGAAGATACACAGATGCCACAGACAGAACAGCAGGCACCTCTGGGTGCACCTGCTCACGGCGGCTATCACAGTTCCCTCAAAAACGCCTAGAAATGCTGCCAGCAACAAGAGACTCGGAGTATGGAACTGCTTTTGTTATAAAGAAGCTAAACATGTTTAGGAAACATACAAAGCGAAATCAGCTGGTGATGGCCTATGTACAGAACTTGTGCTTGAAGCTCTGGGGTGCCTCCCGGGCCAGGTGCTCAGGAGCCAAAGCCCATTCCTGATTAATTATCAATACACAACGCAAACCAAACTACTGAAACACGTACTTTTTTTTTCAGAAGAGGGAAATAAAGGCACAGAAACCTGCCAAAATAGATTCTTTTCCCGTAAGAATAATATGATTGATTAAAATAGTTTATCACTAGTAAAACTTGTATCACTAGAGCAGACAATACAAATTAGTTTTTAAAAAATGACATTCACTGAATTCCTGGTCTATGCATTCAATGTGAATAATCATTAAAAATATATTACAATTAAAGATTTGTAAGGAGCTCTGTCTGGGGTTTCTACAGTATACTTAGTATTTCACATAAAAAGTACCACAATAAAGTACTAGTGCCTACTGTTCCTTTTATGCAATGTTTGGTGACCTAAGAGTGTGCTGTCCACGTACAGGCTCACACACGTCCTCCGTGAGACACCTACGTGACTTCCTCTGGGATAGCTACACTTCTCTTCAAACTCCACATCTAAAGAGTTCCATAAACTGTTGCCTACTTTAATAAATATTTCTGGTTTTGTTTTTTGCTTTTAAGCTCAGCTTAAATTTTGTCAGAGAGACCATTTCACAAGAGGGTATGTCACATCTACTGTCAGCAATATTCCTTGTTTATTAGAATCTGAAGATGTCCATATTACATCAAATATAAATATATATTATATTTACATTTCCTTCTTAGCTTTTCAAATTAGGTGAGTGTATTTATAGATAATGCCACAAATGCACCACTACCATAATCCTCAGTGCAGCTGGTATTTTCCTTCCATTAGATGCATGTAAGGTAAGACAGCATCTTAAAAAGAGGTGTACTGTTCTTTTATTTAAAAAAAGGAAAGAATGGGGTATCTATGAATGGAGATCTAGGAATTTCCTAAGAGTTTCTGCTCTGTTTTTTGATATTTCAAAATACCTGAAAAATATGGTCCCTTTTTGCAGTACTGCTCTATACCTGGGGGACAAGAAAATAAAATATGCAACTAAGAAAGGAAAAGAGCCCAAAGAAAAGAGAACCTGCTTGTTAGCTCATTAATCTGTTTAGTAAAGATCTGTTTTAAAAGGTCTAAACACTGTACAATATTATACAAAAAAATCTTCAGCCTTCCAGACAGCTGCTACATCCTCTGAGAGCTCCGCCTGCCAGATGAACAGTCTGCTGCTGCCACGGCAGGCCTTGGTCTTGGTCACTTCCGGTCATCGATGGTTTTAATGAACTCCACTGCTGCTGTGAACTGCATCCACCAATAGGACTCCTCTCCTGACAGACAGCTGGCATAGAAGCTACTGATATATTGCACAGTGGACAGCAAACAGGGCGGATTTGCCTAGAGAAGTGAAAATTGAGAGTTGATTACTCAGATGCTAGGTTCCGCCAAAACATCTTAGCAAACGCTTCAAATGTTCTTCTGTGAAAAAGGTATCAGTCCTTTTGAAAATAATCTCTGAATTACTTTTTGGAAGTGATCTGTAAGTTATACTTTAAGTAGTAACACTAAATTGTAAAGACAGCTTGGTTCTAAGATAAACTATCGGAAGACTTCTATTCCGGTAAGTCACCTAATCTTACTGGTCTCTAAGGAAGCTGAACTAATCTGTAGGGCCTAACTCAACATGACTCCAGGGGGTCATGTAAGAAAATAAATGTAGGTAAACCACATTATATCTGGCTAGTAAGCCCAGCTCGAATCACCTAAGAAATATACTTGCTATAGCAAACGAGAACATCTTTTTTCTACTTTCATGGAAGAAGGAAGGACAGAGGTTGTTAAATGAATAGAAAGCCAAGCAAAGACCTTTTCCTTAAAATTAGCTTAACCTGACAGCCTACATGTAGAAAAGAGAGGAACAATGGCTAGAAGGAGAAGCTGCCATGCCTGACGTGCTGGGATTTTAACATTGAGCCAAAAATTTCAGCTGCAGAAATACTACTAATACTAAGAATTAGTAGACTCAAGTGAAAGGCCTGTAATTCCAGCTACCAGACAAGCTGAAACAGGAGGATCACAGGTTCAAGGGTAGCCTAGGAAACTGAGCAAGATCCTGTCTCAAAATAGAATTTTAAAAAAGATCTGAGGAGGTAACTCAGAGGTAGAGTGCTTGCACAGTATGCATGAGACTCTGGGTTCAATTCCAGTAACACACACACATGCACGTGCACACACACACAGAAACAGAGAGAGAGACAGAGTTAGTAAGAAATATATCAAACGTACTTTAGACATGAACGACCAGGCCACTTGACTGGAATACACAAGTGATACAATCATTTAGAGGCTATACCCACACAAACTGCACAGTGAAAGTAAACTGTTTAAATGATAAAACTTTAATTTTAAAGTTAAAAAAGGACAAGAGATGCCAATATTTTTAAAAATAATACTGTATAATTACAAAATAAGATAAAAGGGCAGAAAACTGAGTGGTAAACCTGGTGGTTCATCTAATACACTACAAAGACTCCATGTGAAAGAAGATGACAAAGGCACAGTATGGAGAAGAGCCCTCATTCACTCAGTGATCACATGCTAAGCCCTAACCAGAAACTTCAGGTACTGCTTTAAAACTGAAAGTGTTTATGTAGGAATTGGTCCTCCCGTCATTTTTGAAAACCCTAACTTCTGATGGAACAAATCCTACCTGAAGACATTTTCTTTCTGGGTAACAGAGTTTGAGACTTGGAAAAGAGCCCACATCTCTAACACCATGCTGTGCCACTCTGCTCAGACTGCCACATAAACTCTTTAAACAGGAGCCGTAAGGGACACACCTTTATCAGCACAAACACCAACACAGGAACAAAGTCATCTGCTCCGGGGACGGAGTCCTCATTGGCCAGGCTCAGGAGGTTCATAATTGTGGAGCACATTCGCAGGATGCACTGTACTTTGTCCCGGGGGGTTTTGTAAGCACTAATTGTCCTGATTTCTGATTGTGCAGATGGCCACGGTGCCTCTCGAAGGTAAACCTAAGTGAGAGCACAGACAATACGCAGATCTCAGATCCATCAGCAACCAGCACAGGGAACAGTGACCACAGTGACCTCCACACCAGACGCAGAGGGTGAAAAGGTTGCTTTTTTTCTTTGTTCTGTTAAAACCATACTGTGGTTTCTTATTACCCTTTCACCCAAAATTAAAGCATACATTTTAAATTTTTATATAATATATACTTTAAAATAGGGCAAATCAGAAATCCATTCACTGTGAAAGGGTATGCAAAAACACAGATCATACAGTTGGCAAAATTGCCAATAATTAGCTTTCACAAATAGCTAGACTGAAACTTGTATATTTAGTAGCTGATTTTCAAAGTATAAACTATTAAAAAGAAAGCAATTTCAAAACCAATATGTACCCTTGTTTCAGTTATAGAAATCACAGATTCAAAAATTCAAAGATAAATAAAAGGTTTTATGCTAATTAATGTTCCTTAGTGGGCAATTTTTAAAAATCGCCATAAAACTCAAATAACCAACATTTACCAATCTACTTACTTTCTAAGAGATAAATGCCAGGTAAAAAACACTAATGTCCCTCTTCAACAAATGATGCTAGGAAAACTGGGGATCCACATGCAGAAGAAAGAATCTAGGTACACACCTGTCACTGTACACCAAAATCAAATCAAAGTGGATCAAAGACCTAGATATTAAAACGGAAACAGTGAACCCTCTGGAAGATAAATTAGGCAAAAATCTAAACGATATAGGCGTAGGCAAGGACTCACTTTATAAGACATCCAATGCAAACGAAATAGCCTCCAGAATCAACAAATATGATTTTATCAAATTAAAAAGTTTCTGCACAGCAAAGGAAATTATCAACAGTGAAGAGAGAACCAACAGAAAGGAAAAAAATTTTCACCACCTACACTTCAGACAAGAGGCTAGTAACTAGAATATACAAAGAACAATAGAAAAACAGACCCCTCAAATTCAAAGACCTGATTTTTAAAAATGGGCAATGAAAATGAATATGTAATTCTCAAATGAAAAAGTTCAAATGGCCAGTAAATACATGAAAAGATGTTCAACATCTTTAGCCATCTGAGAAATGCAAATGAAAACATCACTAAGGTATCATCTAACACCAGAGAGACTGGTGTACATCAAAAAATCAAACAGCAATCAATGCTGGTGAGGTTGTAGGGGGAAAGAGGAACCCTTTTACACAGCTAGTGGGATTGTAAAGTGGTTCAACCACTATGAAGGGCAGTATGGAAATTCCTCAAAAGGCTGAAAATATCTCCTCTAATCCAATGATACCTCTTCTGGGAATCTTTCCAAAAGAGTGATAAGCAATATATAAAAGAGATACAAATATATCCATGTTCAAAGTAGCACCACTGACAACAGCTAAAATGTGGAAGACACCAAAATACCTATCAACAGACCAATGGATACAAAAATTGTAGATGACTACTACTCATCTATAAAAACAAGATAGGTCTTTATAGATGAGTAGTAGTAGTAGGTGAGGCTTTTGTAGGTAAGTGGATGCAACTTGAAACCATTATGCTTGGTTAAGTCAGTCAGATGCAGACAGTTAAGGAATTGAGTGGGGAGGGCGGAGGTGTGGGAGGGTCAAAAGGGGAAAGGTTATAATTTTGACTTGATACATATGTGCACAAAATACTCAAGTTCAATGTAAACATTATGTATTGCATATATACATATTAATAAAATTGATACAAAATTACTCCAAAACTCATGATAAAAAGAAAAACAACACTAATATCAATAACTAAATGGTAACCTGCGGCCATATTAGATTTAATTCTTTTGGAAAAACAGTTTTCACCTTCTTTGGAGTACCAAAGGCTAGCTAGCCTCTTCTTCAAATGGGATGACTGTGCAGAAATCAGATGGTAAGTGCAGTGACACCTCTAGAAATGGGACAGAGTGATGAACCCCTAGTACAAGTGGTGTTTTTCATATTGCAGCTCCTGACAAGGCAATAATATGCCTGTGGCACACCATGCACAGCCCTGCCACAGGAACCTGCATTACCTCTGGAATCTGAAGAGCTCTGTGGTTTGCAGTCACTACTTTTGACAATCTCTGGATATGTTCATGAAGAACCCTGAAAAATCCCCAAAATACAGATGTAAATATACATTTCAGAAAGTAAGGGACAAATATAGTAGTAATGTTTTTTTTCCAATATAGTTAAAACCTATTAGACTGATTCCTAGATACAAATTACAATAGAGTTGAGATTCTCTCTTAAGCATAAGTATTCTTTCTGTCAATAAAACAAAAAACAAAGCTCATGTTGCCAGGTGGCTTGGTGCACAACTCCAATCTCAGCTTCACAGGTGACTGAAGCAGGATTGCAAGGTTGACACAAGCCTGGTAAACTTAGCAGAACACTGTCACCAATAAATAAATAAATAAATAAATAAATAAATAAATAAAATAAAAAATAAAGGGCTATTTTCTTATTTTTTTGAGACAAGGTCTTGCTCTATATAGTTCAGGCTAGTTCCAAACTCACTACATAGCCCAGTCTGGTCTCAAACACATAGCAATCTCCTTGCTTCAACCTCCCAACTGCTGAGCTTACAAGTGCACACCATCATACCCTGCTTATATGTTCTAGGAAGTCAAGCCCTGGGCTTTGGGTTTGCTAGGCAAGCAATCTAACCACTGAGCAATACCCCAAACCCATGCAGATTTACTTTTTAAAACAGCTTTATTGAGAGGCAATTTATATAACACATAATTCAAAATATTTGTTGATATTCAAATATATAATAGTTCATTCCTAATAAGTATATAATTAGCCAATATTAGAAGCCAAACACCATGCCTCACAATGTGACATGGTGGTGAACAAAAGCATTATTTCCCCTTGTCAAGGAGGAGACCAAGCACTTATATAATCCAGTGATCAAAAATAGGAGAAAACCTGGGTATGGTGACGCACACCTGTAATCACAGCACTCTGGGAGGCTTGGCAGGAGGCTAGGCCCACCCTGGACAACTCAGCAAGTCTGTCTCAAAATAAAATAGGGGTTAGGGATCTAGCTCAGTGTGAAGACTATGAGTTCAATCCAAAGAAAGAAATCAAAGGAAAGAAAAGAAAAAAAAGGAAAGAATTTCATCCCCAAAAGACACCTGGTGATACCTACAGATATTTCTGGTTGTCCAAACCATCTGGGCACTGGTAGAACCTACACTAGAGTGGCTAGGAATGCTCCTACCACCCACAGTACAGCCTCTCACATCAAAGAACTAGCTGGTCCCAAATGCCAGTAGTGCTGCGTTGAAAAACCATGACTCAAACCTAAGTAGCAAACAGCAGCTGTGCCAGTACTAAGGAAAGGTACGTGGCCTGAAAGAGCCTAAGGAGACTTAGTCAGGAAAGGATTCGCAGGGGAGGCAATGCTTCAAGTTGAGATCTGAACGAGTAAGCCAATTACAGAGAAAACAGGGAGAAAAACTGGAGGGAGGGCACACAGCAATGCCATTCAAAAAGGCCATACCAATTCATACTCTCTCCAGCCTGACGGCCCACATCTCTGAAAATTAGGAACTAACATTCTTTATGACTGTGCAATTCTGATGGATGAAAAATGGTAACTGACACATTTCCTTTGCTATCAGACACTGAAACACAGATTTAGCTTGCCTATGGTCTGACGCTACCTAACACATCCCATGTAGTTCAACAGAGACACCAAACACAGAAGCACTCACTGGTCACGGAGTATGTCACCGTCCTGATTAGGATAGAAGGCAAGCTTGAAAATCCGATTCATCACGCTTCGCTCAATGGCCAGCTGAGCGTCCTGAAGCTGCTCTTCACTTGCATTTTGCCATATGACATCCTGGGCCATGGCACCATAAAGAAATTGCAGAAAATCTTCTACCTGAGCAGTTTTATCATCAGCTGCTGTGAGTTTCTGAAAGTCTCCAATACAAAATAATCATCTTTAAAATATATCACATTAATAATTTCAAAACCTTAACCAAATATACTATATGAACAATAATTTAAAAATAAACTATATATTAAATCATATGAATGAGCATATACAATCATATACTCATATGAATGAACAGTGTTGATTACCATTGATCTGAAAGTATTAAATGAAAAACTCATCATTTCTTAGCCTTTTGTAAGATTACATGTAAACGGGAAACTCCAGAAATAAACAATCTATAAGTTTTAAATTGGGTACCATTCTGAGTAGCATGAAGAAAACTTGAGCCTTCTGCTCCATCCAAAGAGGCATGAATCATTCTATTGTCGAGCACACCTATGCCATGCGTGCTACGAGTCCATCAGTCACTTGGTAGCCACCTCAGTTGTCAGGATGGTATGTAATATTCAAGACTACCCACAATTTCAAGCATCCACTACGGGGTCTTGGAATGTATCCCTCACAGATAAGGGGAATCAACTTAGGGAAATCACTTTAATCACTAGTGATGCAAACACTATGATCTTAAAGCCAAAAGTGCCTGGAGTATGATTTACTTTGAGAAACTATGCAGCTAAATCATTCCAATTAGGAGAAAAGTAAAAGATCTGCAAACATTTAAGTGCAAAGTATTTGTTTTAAAAACCTGTAGTGTCAGGCTGGAGGAATGGCACAGAGGTTAAAGTCCTTGCCTTGTAAGCGCAAGGCCATGAGTTCGATTCCCCAGTACCACATAAAAATGGGCATGGTGGCGCACACCTGTAATCCCAGCACTAGGGAAGCTGAGGCAGGAGGACTGCCATGAATGCAAGGCCAGCCTGGGCTTCATAGTGAGTTCAGTACCAGCCTGGTACACAGCGAGACCTTGTCTCAAAGAAAAAAAAAAAAGAAAAAAGAAAAACAAAAAACCAAAACTTTCCCAGAGTTCCAAATAATATATAAGCTGAAGAAATGCTTCATATTAAAGACATACAGTTACCTTGAATGAATTCTCTGATCTTCTTTTCTTTGCTCTCAAGCAGTAATCTCACACAGACAGTGGTAAAATACCGATTGGCCACCTCTTTGTCCCGCAAAACTCTTTGCAGGAGCCTTTCCAGGTGAGCCTGTGTAGTCTGCAGCCCTTGTCGACAGCGAGTGAGATAGGCAATATATGGGGCTCTTTTCCTAAAAGAAAAAGTGCTTTGGAGGACACCAGATATACACAAGACATCCGCTATGCACACAACATCTGCTACATACAGTTCATCAGATATATACAGTACCCACTTTCTCTCGAGATTAAGCATCCTAATTTTTCTTTAAAATGACATTCATAGACTTTGGTTTTACACATTGGCATACAAGGCTGTGATCAAATGTCCTGGGGACTGCTCATGCTGCCAGCTTAAGAAGTAGAATCCTGAGGGGAGGGGTGTAGCTCAGCAGTTAAAGTGCTTGCTTACTAAGCACAAGGCTCTGGGTTCAATTCTCCAGCACCACAAACACCAGGCATGGTGGCACATGCCTATAATCCCAACACTCAGGAGGCTGAGGCAGGAGGACTGCTGTGAGTTTGAAGTCAGCATGGGCTACATAGTAAATTCAGTACCAGCCTGCATTACACAGCAAGATTCTAGTTCAAAAAAAAAAAAAAAAGAGGAATCAGAACCTTGAGCGTGTCTACGATGAGCATTAGGTATTGAGCTGAGCTCTCAGCTGCCACCCACTAGATGCCACTAAGCTCCTTCACATGCTTGGTCCACTTCACTCTGGAACACATTCTCCACACTGGCAGACCTCATACTTAAGAGAAAACTAACTTAAAACCAAAAAATAACAACAAAACACAGGCTATATACATTTGGTCATTAAATACTCCTCATCAATTATTTGCTTACAGTGTAAATATAGCAGGCATTACAGTGCTCATCCCCTAAGCCTCGAGGTGCTCTGCACTCACTGCCTGAGCCTCTCAGTTCCTCTTTTCCCCACAACTATGAGCAAGGGTCTGGAAGCCGAGAAGGGATAACAAGTCCTGTGGCTTACCTTTGCTGATCTGGTCCGGTAAAGTTGTCTTTCCTAACATCCTTGAAGAAACAAAAATGATGACCTATTTCTCCACACTCTAGGCCTCACACTCTAGGCAGAACTCTTTACAAAGCTGCTTTTGTGCAAAAGCTGAAGTCAACTGTTTTCTTCTATCAGTGAGAGATGCTCATATACAACTACATTCTAGGATGTGTAGCTTAGAAATCCATATCTAGGTAAACACAGCCACACATTTTGTAGTAAAGCTAGATTCATTTCTAAAATAAGGACCAAAATGGAAACACTGAAACTAAAAGTTGGTTGCCAAACTGAAGTGGTTGGGTACATTACCTATAGTCCTCAGCAATAGATGCCAGCAGCTTCCGGCAAGTCCTGTTATCAAAACGGCACACACAGCGCATTGTTTCTTGAAGTTGAGCCATTAAGTTCTTATCTTGTAAATTAATTGCTTCAGCTATTTGAACTTTCAGGAAACATACAATTTCATTGTCTAAATAAAAAAGCAAGAATTCTGTTATTATTGAGAATTTTTCCAAGGTCTTATCACATAAGCTTTATGCAAACTCCCAGCTTTTGAGATGTCAAGTTTTCCTGTGTCATACATCATCAAAACTAAGCAGTACTGGCACTCTCATTTAGAAAACATTTTAATAAATCATTCATATGCACTAAGTTGGTTCATGCCTGTAATCCAGCTACTCAGGAAGCTTGAGATAGAAAGGTCTTAAGAGTTAGAGGCCAGCCTGGAAATTTGGCAAGATCTGGTTTCAAAATAAGATTATAATAGGGGTTAAGAATATAGCTCAGTAGTGAAGCATTTGCTTACCATGTACAAGACTTGGGTTCAATTCCCAGCACAAAAAAAGGGAGCAAGAGAGAAAGGGTTGAATCATAATAGAATTTCGATGCGGCTGAATAGCTGTACACTGGCAATTTTGTACAGTTCAAGCTGTAAAAAAAAAAAAAAAAAAAAAAAAAAAAACACCTATCCACAGCAACTTGCCTTCTGGGTCTGTGTGGTCTGGTAATCCGTTCCTTGTTGAATGGGTCAGTACTGGAAAAGCAACAGAATCCGCAGAGCAAAGAGCAAGTCTCAGTTTCTTTTTTGCATCTCTGAAATATTAAGAGAATATATTCATTTTTTTATCCACAAATGGTCACATTTTTCTCTTTTTATAGTACTAATTAAACTCAGGGTCTCGTGCATGCTAAGCATATGCTCTACCACTGAACTACATCAGCAATAGATGGCCACTGTCTATGGATATTTACTACATAAATTAGTTTTCTGGGCTGGAGGAATGACACAGTGGTTGTAGTACTTGCATAGAAAGTGCAAGGCCCTGGGTTTGATTCCTCAGCACCGCATAAAGCTGGCATGGTGGCACACACCTGTAATCCCAGTACTCAGGAGGCTGGGGCAGGACTGCCAAGTACCAGGCTAGCCTGGGCTACACTAGTGAGTTCAGGACCAGCCTGGGCTACAGAGTAAGACCCTGTCTCAAAAAAAAAAAAAAAAAAAAAATTGGTATCATACCTCAGGACTCAGGTGTCTCCAATGGTCATTTAAAAAGACTTTTTAATTTACTGACTCAGACTCATCATTTAAACAAGCAGGCTTCTAGTTACCTGTAAGGTTTTAAAAGTGCTCTTTAGGGTCCCCAGAATCAAAGGCTTTCTGACCTTCCATCAAGTGCCACCAGCTCTAACAGACACAAAGGAGAAATTGCACATGCAGGGACTCAGCAGTCCAGCACCAGCACTGTGACGCCTTCTGAATTTTTTAGAAGCACTGCTCCTGCCACAGGACAAACTCAACCCTGAAAACACACCCTTTCCACTGCTCCGCTGCTTGCAACTCCTCTGTGTTGAGCTGAAATAGGATTTTTTTAAAGCTTCCAACTGCCGAAGCACTACTCCCAATTGGCAGCAGGGCACTCCTCAGGTAGGGCCTACCCTCCATAACAATAAGCTCCATGCAGCTGCGGGTGGAGGCAACCACCAAGTTAGTGCCTGTAGCCCTTTCTGGTCCTGTGGAACTGGACAGAACTTCTTCAGAATGTTCAAACCTGCTTTCAAAAGAAGAGAGACTGGACATCTTGGGAGCAAGGCAGGAGAAGCACCATTTGTCCAAGTCATAGCTAGCTAGCTCTTTCCCTACTGGATTTCTTCCTATAAAATTGAGTTTAATTTGGGTAAGAACATCACTCAGTGGTTAAAGTGCTTACCTACCATATGCAAGACCCTAGGTTTGATTCCTCAGCACTACATAAAAATTAACTAGGTGTAGTGGTGCATGCGTATAATCTCAGAACTCAGGAGGCTGAGGGAAAAGGGCTGCCATGAGTTCAAGCCTCGCCTGGGCTACAGAGTGAGATCCTGTAAACAGACGGATGGATAAATGGATGGATGGATGGAAGGATGGACAGATAGACAGATAGGCATACAGACAGATTATTAGAAATCAAGGTGATTACACATAATATTCTCCCACATAATACTCAATGCAATATTCAGGAATTTAGGAAAGTAAGACATGGCTGAAAAAATCTGTTTTCCACTATTCCCTAATTTTATTGCAAAAAAAAAAAAATTATACAGTTTCAAAATACTTATAGGTGAGCTCGGTCAAAGAGGACAACCTTTCACTGGTCAAGGATATACAAACAGCTGCCCTCCCCTGCTAGAATCATCAAAGAAGCTCTCAAAATACTTATAAACAAAACGATGTACTATTTAGTGTCTGCACTGTAGTAACTGGGTAAAGGCACTGGCCCTGTGTTAGCAACTGCTAGACATGGAGCACAGGTGCACTGTGATACTTTTCAGCTGATGCTTTAAAGCTTGTGCTTCTTCAGTACAACAGGAAGAAATCACAATTATCATATATAAGCTCCATCTCTGGGGCACCTAATTACATAAAACAAAAATTACTGGACTTGAAAGGCCATGTAGGTCTTGATTCAATTATAGTAGGGGACTTCTAACTCTCCTACCACATACAGACAGGTCAACTAGACAGAAAATCAACAATAAAAAATACTACAATTAAACGACATTTATCGGAGATCTACAGAATGTTCCACCCAACATCAACAGAATATACTTTCTTCTCAGCAGCACACTGAACATTTTCTAAAACACATATTATAGGCCATAAGATAGTTTTAAACAAGTACAAAAAGGTCAAAATAATTCCTTGCTTACTCTCAGATCGTTAGAATAAAACTGGAAATCAACAGCAAAAGAAACAGCAGAAACTATAAAAATACATGAAGACTAAATAACTTACTACTGAACAAACAATGGGTCACAGAAGAAATCAGGGAAGAAATCAAGTTTCCCAGAGTTAAATGATGAAGGAAGCATATCATACCAGAACCTATGGGACACAATGAAAGCAATCCTAAAAGGGAAATTCACAACTATAAATGCACGTATCAAAAGAATACAGCAATTCCAAATAAGTAATTTAATGATACATCTCAAGGTCCTACAGAATCAAGAACAATCTAAATCAACAAGTAGTAGGAGAAAAGAAATTATAAAGATTAGAGCAGAAATCAATAAAATTGAAACTAAAAATACAAATGAAAAATGAATCAAAGAGCTGGTTCTTTGAAAAAATAAAAAATAATAAAAAAGACTGATAAACCTCTAGCTAAACTAACCAAAACAATAAGAAAAGAAAAAACATATTAATGCAATTAGAAATGAAAAGAGTGAAATCACAACAGACACTACTGAAATTCAGACAATTACAAGGAACTATTTCGAACACTTACTTATAATCCAACAAACTGGAGAACTTGGAAGAAATGGACAACTTTCCAGACACACACCAAATACCAAAATTGAACCAAGACACGAAAATGTTGAATAGATCCATAACACACATGAAAATTGAGGCAATAACAAAGTCTCTAACCCATAAAGAAAAGTCCAAGACCAGATGGATTCACTGCAGAATTTTCTCAGTACTTCAGATAAGAGCTGATTTTAATGCTTCTCAAACTATTCCATGAAGTTAAAAGAGAAGGAGCACAGAGCTGGAGGAATAGCACAGTGGTTAAAGTGCTTGCCTAGCAAGTTCGTCACTGAATTTAATTTCCCAGCACCACATAAGCTGGGCATGGTGGCACATGCATGTAATTCTAGCACTCAGGAAGCTGAGACAGGAGAATTTCTCTGAGTTCGAGGCCAGCTTGGGCCACAGAATGAGACCCTGTCTCAAAGAAAGATAGCATGAGAGAGAAAAAAAGGAACACTACCAAACTCATTTTTGGAGACTAGTATCACCCTGGTAACAACACTAGACAAAGACTTAAAGAAATTTACAGATCAAGTTCCTTAATGAATATACTCTCTTTGCCCGCCCCCCCCCCCGCCCCCCCGCATTTTTTTGAGACAGGCTCTTACTCAGTAGCCAGACTGGTCCTGTCCTTGATGAATATACAGGCAAAAAAACCCTCAATAAGATTTTGACAAAGAGGGTCAGGAGGAATGGCTCAGTGGTTAAATGACTTGCCTCACAAGCACTAATTCAAAGGCTAAGTACCTGAGCTCGATTCCCCAGCACCATGTAAGCTGGGCACGGTGGCTGTGCACACCTGTAATCCCAGCACTTGGGAGACTGAGACAAGAGGATTGCTGTGAGTCCAAGGCCAGTCTGGGCTCCATAGTGAGGTCAGGACCAACCTGGGCCGCAGAACAAGACTCTGTCTCAAAAAAAAAAAAAAAAAAAAAAAAAAAAAAAAAAAAAAAAAAAAAAAAAAAAAAAAAAAAAAAAAAAAAAAAAAAAAAAAAAAAAATTCTGGCAAGGAGAATCTAGGGAGTTATCAGAAAAATTATACACTGTGATCGAGTGGGCTTCATTCCTGGGATGCAAGGTTGTTTTAACACACATAAATCAAATAATATAATACACCCCATTAATAAAAGCAAGAACTAAAACCACATGCTCATCTCAAAAGACCTCTGACAAAATCCAACTCCCATTCTTGATAAAAACCCTGAGGAAAACAGGTATAGAAGGAAACTGATAGAAGCCATATATGCCAAATCTAATTTAAACATCATAATAAATGGGGAGAAATTGAAAGCATTCCCCCTTAAATCAGGGACACAACAAGGCCGTCCACTTTCACCACTCATATTCAACACAGTCCTCAAAACCCTTGCCAGAGCAATCAGAAAGACTGTGAAATACAGGAAGTCAAACTATCTTTATTTGCAGAAAATATGACTATCTAAACAGAAGACCCCAAAAACCCTACCATAAAACTCTCAGAAATAAAGAAAAAATTCAGCCAAATCGCAGGATACAAATCAATACTAAAAAATCAATAGCATTCCTCTATACTAACAATGAACTCAGTGAGAAAAGAGCTCAGAAGAATAATTCTGCTCTCAATAGCCCACCAAAAATTAAATACCTAAGAATAAAAAAACCTAGCCAAGGAAGTGAAGAATCTCTACAAAGAAAACTATGTTATACTGAATAAAAAAATGAAGACGACATTAGGAAAGATATTCCCTGTTCTTAGATAAAGAGAATTAATATAGTCAAAATGACTAGAGATGGAGAAAGGAAGGTAATACGTTAAAAAAGACTACACTGCCAAACTGATATATAAATTTAATGCAATTTCTATCAAAATACCAACAACTTTTTTCACAGAACTTGAAAAAACAATCCTTAAATTCATACGAACTAAGAGACCTAGAAAAACCAAACCAATCCTGAGTAACAAGACAAAAGCAGGTGGCATCACAATTCCAAACATCAAATTAAATTACAAAACAACAGTTATTTTTTTAAAAAACTACATGGTACTGGTACAAAAACAGACAGGTCAAGCAATGGAACAGAACCGAGGATGCAGAGACAACTCAAGTACCTCAGCTACCTGATCTTCGATAAAGGAGCCAAAAGTACATGCTGGAAAAGGGACAGCCTCTTCAACAAATGGTGCTGGGAAAATTGATCATCCATACGCAGCAGAATAAATCTTGACACACACTTATCACTGTGTACCAAAGTCAAATCAAAGTGGATCAAAAAACCTAAATATTAACACTGAAACACTAACCTTCTGGAAAACAAAATAGACAAAAATCTGAAAGACAGAGGCATAGGCAAGGATTTTTCTTAATAAGATACCCAATGCAAAAGAAACAGTCCCCAGAAGCTCAACAAAATGGGAAAAAAATTTCACCACGTACACCTCAGGAGCTAATAACTAGAATATACAAAGAACTGAAGAAAAAAAGACCCTTCAAATTCAAAGACAAGATTTTAAAAATGGGTGACAGGGCTGAAGGAAGGGCACAGCGGTTAAAGCGCTTGCCTAGCAAGCACAAGGCTATGAGTTTGATTCCCCAGCACCACATAAAGCCGGGCATGGTGGTGCATGCCTGTAACCCCAGCACGTGGGAGGCTGAGGCAGGGGGATTGTTGTGAGTCCAAAGCCAGCCTGGGCTACATAGTGGGTTTAGGACCAGTCTTGGGCTACAGAGTGAGACCCTGTCTCAAAAAAAAAAAAAAAGACAATGGAAATGAATCCAAAAAAAGGAATCCTCTTACCCTGCTGGTAGGATTGTAAACCGGTACAACCACTATGGAAGGCAGCATGGAAAGTCCTCAAAAGGTTGAAAATAAATATTTCATTCGATCCAGCAATACCTCTTCTGGGAATTTTTCCCAAAAGAGTTAAAAGCAATATATAGACTTCTGGTCAAGATAGCGGCCTAGTAAC
Source organism: Ctenodactylus gundi (assembly GCA_004027205.1). NCBI lineage: Eukaryota > Metazoa > Chordata > Mammalia > Rodentia > Ctenodactylidae > Ctenodactylus > Ctenodactylus gundi. Next base: position 521,951 of record PVKB01000565.1, read on the forward strand.
AGGGCTGCACAATGTCTCCTCATTGATCCGCTTAAAAAGTCAAGAATTTAGTTATAAAACGCATGTTCAATGTACGTAGGGAAGAGAGGAGCATCTCAACAATCGAAAGGAGGCCAGAGTAAGGCCAGAAATGCCGAAGAACATCGAAAACAGAGAAAAAAATCCCAGCAGCCCAGGAAGCCACCACAGGCCGGCTGCAAACGGCTGGAGCCGCAGGCAGCTGCAGACAGAGGAAAGCTCGCATGGAGACTGGAACATCTGGCGGAGCTGGGACAGGAAGGAGCACCCCACATACAACTGGCCGCAGGCTGCGGGAGGGTCAGAAATCCTGAAGTCATATTGGAAGAGGAGGAAAACAGCAGCCAATTCAGCGGGCCCTGAGCTGCCGGCATCCACAGATCACAAATGAAGGAAAGTCTGGAGCCAGAACCTCACCCTAAGGTAACTGCGAATCTGGAGAAGTGGGAATTGCTGGCAGCTGGCAGCCCCAGCCTCCGAAAAATGAGCCCACAGGTGTGTATACTGCAAACGCAATGTGCGCTCCCCTGGAAAAGGCCCCCAGGAGCCCAGTCAAGACGCAGCGCCGCAGCAGCCATCCCAGGCAATGATGTCAGCAGGAGCAATTTAAAAAAGGAGAGAAAAAGCCCAAGACTGAATCCATTAGAGTAAAAGAAAGCTCAGAAGAGCACATCCAGACCTTTGGGGTCACTCTTAAACAGTGCTTAGGAAGAAATTGGCACAAGAGGCAGAGAGAGCAGAAAAGAGGGGAAAAAAGGCCGCTGGTCTCCTGAACAGCTCAGGGTAGTGGACACACATTCAAGGGTGGAGAGGCCGCCTGTGGGAGGGAAGCAGGGACAGCAGCAGAGCTTTGCTGAGGGGCCGGGGTGATTAAGATACCTCAAAAGCGGGACCACCACCCTGTCCCCCAGCACGAGCCTGAAGCTACTGGGTTGCCACTGCCCTGCACACCAGAGGCATCTAGGACTGCGGATTCCATCACCCAGTCTGTCCCTTGGGCCAGTGGCTTCCAGAGACATTTAGGACTGGGCCTTTGACAAACCCTTCTTTCCTGTATACCAGAGACAGCAGAACCATGACGAAACGTGGTAATAAATCTCCAACAAAAAGTCCTGACACCCCAGAAGATGATACCAGGGATACTGAAATTACAGAATCCAAAGATGAAAATGGCAAAAATGATGGTAGCTTCTGGGCCCAGAAATACACTGAATTAAAGCAGGAAATGAAACAATGCAAGAGCTATGCCAAGACACAGCTAAGCTAAAAACAAGCCTTGAAAAGCAATTAGAGGAGAACAAAGAAGGTATAAACCAGAAGATAATAAAGGCAATACAAAAAATTAAAGAACACAACAGAGATATAAAAAAAATTGAATGTAGATATTCAGGAAGTGAAAAACACACAGGAAATAATATGCAACCACTTTGAACAACTTCAGAATAGAATGTCAGACCTAGAAGATAGAGTGACTGAGCTGCAACATACAGGCCATGAAGAATACAAAGTAAATAAGGAAGAAAGCGAATCATTACAACAGCTGACAGATGATTCAAAGTGAAACAACTTCAGAATTATGGGAGTCCAGGATAAGACTGAGGACAAAACAAAGGGCTTAAAGGACATGTTCAATCAAATTATGGAAGAAAATTTCCCAAATCTAAGAAGAGAAATGGATATGGAACTACTGCAGGCATATAGAACACCGAACAACTTGGATCAAAAGAGATCTTCATCACGACACATCATAATTAAAATACTAGAAACCCAACACCAAGAGAAAATACTAGAAGCGGTAAGAGAAAAACAGAAGATGGCCTACAAAGATAAGCCCATCGGGATAACTTCAGATTACTCAACCCAGACTCTAAAAGCCAGAAGATCATGGAGCAATGTCATCCAAGCACTAAAAGAACATAAATGCCAACCAAGACTGCTATATCCAGCAAAAACTGCCTTTTAAATTAGAGGGAGAAATTAAAACATTCCATGATACAGAAAGCTTAAAGAAATTTGCAGCCACTAACCCGACACTGCAGAGAATACTTAAAGGAAACTTAGGAAGTGAAAGGGAGGCCAACGACAACCAATGACCCCAGAGAAAGAGACAACAGGTACAGGAGATAAAGCTGAGAAAAAAGTAAGGCTATGCATGAAATTAGGTATGAATTGATAGGTAAAAGGATAAACCAAATCAGGCAAAATGTTAATCATTAGTGAAATATGAGTCAACAATATATGGAAGTCAAAAAATCTGAAATAACTAAGCATAGCTGTCTATTGCTTTAACTGTAGTATACTTATGTGATACAGATTTAAATCCATTTAATGTAGCAAACTGATAAAGTCTTAAGCTTGTTTAATGAAGCAATTCACTTTTTTGATGTTAAATATAAGTTTATCCTCTTTGAGAGAGGCAGAAAGATAAGCAGCACCAAAATAACTTGGAGGAAAGGTAACATCTAAAGAGAAAATGTAATAAAAAAGATTGGTATTTAAATCATTTGATTGATATACTTCTAAAACAGTACCAGCTATTCTATAAAATCTGTGAAATCGCCCATCATTATTATTAGTAATAGTATAGTAGTGTGCAAAACAGATAATTACATGGAACATAGGGAACTGACATAAAATCTTTTTAAAATACATATGCATAAATATATGGATAGGAAGATAAAATTATTAACCAAATCTAGCAGAATATTAGTAACCAGTGCAATGTGAGTCAATAAGTTATGAAAGTTAAAAAATTCTGAAATAACTAAATTTGCCTTCATATGTTACTTTAAGTAGATTTATGTGATACAGATTTAAGTTCATTTAATGTAGCAAGGTGATATAGTTTTAAGTTCGCTTATTGTAGCAATTCACTTATTAGGTCTTTGATGCAAATTTATCCTAAGAAAACTGATTGATGTAAAGACAACTCTGTTAATGTATAAACATGTACCTTCCAGTATTCAGCTAAAGCATGTGAAATTTAACTTTTCTTCTTCTTTCTCGTATTTACTAGTCTTTTGAATTACATGCTTGTAGTTATTTTCTAATGTGGACTGGTGGGTAAGGCCAGGTTTAAGAATATCAACAAAGATATAGCAAAATATAGAAAAAGTGAACTTTTGGCCAATATTCCAATAAAGAGATAGGCTGGGCTTGAAGTAGGGGCATTAAGATTTGACCACTGCGGCCCATTTGAGGAACAGGAATCTTGAGCTAAAGAGTGGTGACTTAAGTGAAATGATTTAGATGCGGAAGATTAAACATGTTAAGTACTGTATTGTCTCCCTGAGTTGGGAAACCCAGAACACAGACATTCTATAGAACCACATGATGTGATAGCCAGAGTTGGGGGAAAGGGATGGAGAGGGTGTGGGAGGGTCAAAAATGGGAAGGGATTAAAAGTTGATACTATATATACATGCACAAAATACGTTCATTGTAAACATTATGTATTGTATATGCATATTAATAAAAATAGTGGGGGGAAAAAGCAATATATAACATGGATACATATATTCCCATGTTCAGAGCAGCACAACTAACAATCATTAAAATGTGAAAGATGCCAACATACCCATCAGCAGACAACAGGAACAAAAATTGTGGTATATGTATACAATGGAATACTATTCTTCCATAAGGACAGGTAGATTTGAGGCTTTTGTAGGTAAAGAGATGCAACTTGAGATCATCATGCTCAGTGAAGTGAGTCAAACACAGATGGTTAAATATCGAACGGTTTCTCTAATATGAGAAACTGTGAACACAGTCATTTCACAGGACTAAACCAGGGAATAGTGGGACCCGGGAAGAAGGGGAAGGGTATAAGAGGGTTAGAAAGGTGAAGGGGAAGGAACTGAATTTTGACACAATATGTATGTGCACAAATTACTCAAATTCAATGTAAACATTATGTATTGCATATATATGTTAATCAAATGGGGAAAAACAGCTAGTGTTTCTTGTCTGAGGAAGCAAAGGCTTCTTATGAAACAAAGGCACACAGTTCAGTGTCCTGAGGTTATTTTCTTCCTCAAGCTCTGCTAGGAACTAAGGCCTGCTCAAAGCATCAAGAGAATGACAAGAAGACAGTTCCCAAAGGTTTGCTGGGACAGCAAGTTACCCCATTAGTGTGCACTGACCCCAGGGCAGGATGACCCCAAACTACCTACCTCCCATGTGTGTCACCCAGGCTTGCACCTTTGTATAGGCAGAGATACTGCAACTTGTTTCACTTAAGTCATTTATGCTTTTTTAAATCCCTAAATATTACTTGTGATACTATAATAATAAAGAAATAATTTTTTAGTAAAGAGTATTTCACTCTTACCTGTCTGGTTCATTTATTTATTAGGCAACCTTAATGAATCACATAAGGTGAATGCAATGGTGATGAAAAGTCCAAAGTCAAAACTCCTATAAAATTAATACCTGTAAGAGAAAGCTGAATCCTGAGGGTGGGCTGCTTGACTCGCAGAGTCTGGGAGATCATCAGCTGACATGTTCTGTAATGTTTCGTCACGAGGAGAATCATGGGCACTTTCACCATCACCCATGACTTCTAAACAAAAGCCATGCCCCAAGAAAAGGATAACAAGGTTAATCTGAAACGTTCTGGTACTGGCCAGTACTCAGAGCAACTCAACCACAAGTTAGCATATTCATGGAATAAGGGTTCTTTGGTCAGAAAATGTAGAAAAGAAAACAAACTTCAGACAAGTTATCAGTTAACAATAATGTATCAAAAGAACATTGAGAAAAGAATGATTTTATTACACCAATTCTAGAACCAAACCGTGAAAATATGAATTAACAAAGTTAATATTCCATAATCAGAATCTCTGAGCCACTGAGCTAAAACAGACCTAAGAAATCATTTTTCACAAATTGTCATTTGACAGTCATGGACTCATGCCGAGTCAGAAAATCCCCTTGTTTGGCCAATGGCTGAAGTGGACCAAATGCTCAGGTTTCCTGATGCCCTTCACGAGGGCCCTTGTATCACATTCAAAAATGAACCTTGCAACACTTTCAGGCCAGCTCTGTGATTTCCCACAGTTATGTTTTTAATTAATCAAGTAAGAATAGATAACATACGGTTGAGGGCATAGCTCAGCTGTAAAAGTGAGTGCCTAGCAAGGGCAAAGCCATGGGTTCAGTTCCCTTGCACCACACAAGCTAGGTGTGGTAGCACACACCTCCAATTCCAGCACTCAGAAGGATGAGGCAGGAAGACTGCCATATGTCTGGGGCTAGCTTGTGGTACACAATGAGTTCCAGACTCGCCTGGACTATGGGGGGGTGGGGGGAATAATAGTATGTACATATAGAAGAAGTGAAACAAAAAGTTCCTGAACATAATGAAGATACTGTGTTTATGAAGGAAAATACACTTATTTTTAGAGGATTACTTCAAATGTTTCAAAAAAGAGAGAAAAATATGGCAAAATGTTAATAACTGAGTAAGCCTACAATGAATGTACATAAACCTCTCTTGTATTCTTTAAACTTTCTGTCATTTTAAAGTCTTTCAAAATAAAAAAGTGGGAGTTCCTTCCTCCCCTTCCTCTGCAGCTCTAGGAGTCCTCCTCAGAGCCAACTCATTACCACTTTGTTGAAATTATATAAAAGATATTCTCAAGCAAGCACACACATAAATAGATGCACTAAACTATTTATGTTTTTATACACTTCTGTTTCTCTCTAATTTATCTTGAGGACTGTACCACATTTTTCTGGCAGCTATTAAAATTCCACTGTGGGGGCTGGAGGAATAGCACAGAAGTTAGGGCACTTGTCTAGTAAGTGAAGGCCCTGAGTTTGATTTCCCAAGCTGGGGGTGATGGCACACATCTGTAATCCAAGCACTCAAAGGCTAAGGTAAGTGGACTATTGTGACTGGACCAACCCGGGCAACACAGTGAATTCAGGAGCAGCCTCGAATACAGAGTGAGACTGTCTCAATCAATCAGTCAACAGAAAATTCCACTATGAGGAAGAGAATCCTTGAAAAAATAAGTACCAAGCAACAATAGATAACCTGTCATATGAGTCTATTGTCACAGCTATTTGAGAGTATGTAACCAGCTGAAATTACAATTCTGTAGACCATGACAAATAACTTCCTCCCACTAAGGCATGCAGCAGTTCTGCTGGGTAGTACCTCCAGACTCATGGAATGTCGACTCAAAGGCCCCTGAACCTCTTGGGATGTCCAGGCATGGTAGGACAGTACAGAAAGGGACAATGATTTAATTGCATTGATTACAAAGTCTTTTAATTTTGAAATGATGAATATTGATTTTCATAGTAATTCTTTTTTTAAGGCAACTTAAATTCAGATTCCTTTCATCATTATGATAAAAAAAATTACTCTTCAAATATCTAACATGATAATCACCTGCACTGTCATAGTTTGCCAAAGCTCCTTCACTGGGGCTTGTCCGTTTAATGGCATTCCGGTATTTGTCCAGAATATCCTCAGCGACCTGAGCCTGTGCACTGAGCCTAGGGCTGGGATCATCTGCAGGGGAAAGGAAAGAGAGAATTAGTTCCCTGGGTCTGTACCAACTGTGATGTTAGTACGACACCAGTAGCATAATCCCAAAGGCGGATTAGGAGGTAAGACTTAAAAAGAGCACATATCTCAATGTTAAGAGGCACCATGCAGTTGTCTACACATCCCATTCCTAGGTCTAAGAGCCTTGGCAAAGCAGAAAGTAGGAGGAGTTGCTCCACCTTCTCATCATAACCAGAATTTTGCATGACAGTGTCACATTCAGTGCAAACTGAATGCTTACATTCGCGTTACTATTATTAGCAATTCATGCTAAACTAACAGAACTACCAACAATGAATTTTTATATGTAGATTCATTTAATTAGACATTTTTATGCTGAATGAGGAAAAAGAAAACTATTCAAACTTAGATTTCAGCCCTTTTTAATGGAAAAAAAATGCCTTTCTCTATTCTTTCTTCATAAATTCCTCTCTAGACCATATCTGAAAGCTATAGAAATCACTCTATCTCACTAGATCTTTCCACAACAGGGCAGCTGCTGGGACAGAATACTTCTGTGCATGCCATGGTCAGAGGGTCAGAAGCACTGCTAAACAATCTAGACTCTATCGGAAGAGCTACAGCAGGAACTGGGATGCACAGACAGGGTGATCACAATCACAAATGCAGCTCTGTTTACTGACAGAACTGTCTTCCTGCCAGCAAAATCAGCACATCAATAATGGTACCCTGGACTCTGAAATGGTAGTCATTAGTTAACTAGGCTGTCAAAGCAAATTGCTATGAAAGACAAAAAAAAAAAAAAAAAAAAAAAAAAAAAAAAAAAAAAAAAAAAAAAAAAAAAAAAAAATCCCTTGATGAAGTGTAAACATCTAGCACAGAGAGACCAATAGGTAATCAACAGGTCTGCACTCTGGTAGAATCCCACTTTAAAAAACAAAAAAAACTCCAAAAATTATATCAAACCACTAGGCTATATATGTATATATGTATGTACATATTAACAGTAGCAAATAATAGCAGCAGCTAACATTTATTGAGCACTTACCACATGCCAGGAACTGTGCTAAGTACATCACGTGGACTACCTCAACTAGTTATCGAACAACCCTACAGAGTATTAATCAACCCATTTTACAGCAGAGCAAATGAAGGCACAGAGACGTGAAGTGGTGTGCTCACTCACAGGCTCTTCTTTTGTTTCCATAAAACAAATATTTGATATGCATGTCTCTGTGAAATTATACTCAATATGCCAAGAGAATTTCCTAAGTAATTTAATATTTTTGCTATAATAGTAGTTGGGCTAATGATAAGAGATTCCTCATAAAATTTGATCTTTTTTCCAAACATAAACTGATAAAAACCTTTATCACTACAGAATTTTGTTTTGGAGAGGAAGAGCTCTTAGGTTAGAGCTCTTAAGGGCTGATGAGGACTCTGAAAAAGGAACAGTATAATTTGGCTAAACACAATGAGACATATGTTGCTTATTAACCTTTGTTTCTATTAACACCACTCTTATTTATCCCAGAAAAATAATCAAAACAAAAAATTCTATGTATACACAAAGCTGTGAGCACTATTTTCACATTAAAAAATTGAAAACAGTTTAAATATGCAAAACTAAGAGAATATTTACACTGTAGAAGAATATTATTTTATAGCCAATAAAAATGATTTTCAATAACTAAGTCTTGTAGGAATTGTGAAATAATTACAAAACGACTGGTGGAAAAAGAACATAAAGTGCCAGGCCTGGTGACACAAGCCTGTAATCCCAGCTACTCTGGAGGCTAAGGCAGGAGGTTCACAACTTCGAAGCCAGTCTGAGCAACTTAACAAGAACCTGTCTCAAAACAGAATAAAAAGGTCTAGGGGTGTAGCTCAGTGGTAGAGTGCTTTTGTACCATCAACAAGGCCCTCGGCTCCATCCCCAGTACCAGAGAAACAAAACAAAGTAACATACATCACCTAATTCAACCATGAAAACGCCACCATGTACAAATAAGAAAAAACAGAGAGATAGAGAACATCCAAACAGTAGTTGGGGTGGTAGGATTATAGTCAGACTGTTAGGAAATGTCCTTCCATAACATTTTAGGTTGATTTAGTGATCATTTTAATGGGCCGTTAACTAGGACTGAGAAGAAATTTCTGTACCAGCAGAGAAGCTTTTAAAACAAGAATAATATGCTGCCCAAAGACTCAACGATTTATCATTTCTCCAAAGTTATTAATTTTAAGTACAATAGCAATTTTACTTACAGTAATTAACTTTGTATATGCTGGTGTTTCACAGTATGAATAAGGAACATGAAAAGAATGCATAACCACCATAACCAAAGAGACAATGTCTGTCCAGCCCTTCCCCAACCAGCCCAGAAGGGCCTGACAAATGGAGGTGATACAGGATTTGACTTAGCATCCACAACACTTAGCGCAGTGCCTGGCATGAGTGAGATGGTCAGCAAGTATTCGCTGATTTAGTGGGGCACAGGCCGAGCTGCTCTTAGCAAGGAAATGCAGCCTTACACACAGCTCTGCGGTTCAAAGCCCTGTATTTCAGGGAAGTTGCCTTTCAAAAAGAGCAGGTATGTGTTAATATAGGCTAGAGCACAGACATATACCTGAATATGTAGACCTGTCTATTAGACTTAATATGCACTAAAATGGGATGCTACCTGTACCATGCTGGGCTCTTTTGAGAGTATGTTCTTTTGAAATCTAACCCACTTTTTGGAAAACCTTCATTTTTAACCTTGTAGAATAAGAATAAGACAACATACTTAAAAGTCAAAATATGGAAAAAAGAGGTGGGAAGTGAACTTCCCTCTAGATGCTCCAGTCCCCTACTCCTGCGCCACAAACCATTATCAGTCCTTGGCTTATTGGGAACTGCGCAGTAGTAGCAGGAGTTGAGTAGCAGGTCAGCACACGAAGCTTCATCTGTATTTAAAGTTCTGCTCCTCACAAATGGCATTATCATCTGAGCTCAGCCTCCTGTCAGATCATCAGCAACATTAGATTCTCATAGAAGCATGAACTCTACAGCATGTGAGGGATAAAGGTTGCACACTCGTTGTGAGAATCTAATACCTAGTGACCTGAGGTAGGGGACTAAAGCAGGAATGCTCAAGTCACCCCTACCCCTACCAGTCCATGGAAATACTGTCTTCCATGAAACTGGTCTCTGGTGCCAAAAAGGCTGGGGTCTGCTGTTTCTTGAATTTACAGCATTTAAGAAATAATATGTAGCTATCAAACTCAAGGTTAGGTCAAACTCTTTCCTTTTTCAGTACTTATAATATGCCAAGGTCAAACTCTAATCCTTAAGGGAAAAACCTAACCCCCAGCTGTATGTTCCTTGAATCAGATAGCAATGTTATAGTGGTTCAAGCTGTAAGGAATTAGTAAGGTTTTAAAAACTTTTATTATAATGATTGGCATTTATGACATTGTTTGAACACTTTATCATGACAAAATGATCAAGTAAAACAATTTCATTGTGATCTTGAATAGACAAGAACTACAGATGAAGATAAATTTAGAATTTTATAATTAGTGTTAGAGAAAACTGTTCAATCAATGATCTGAAGATATGGCATGCACAGCACTAAAACTATCACCACGCTGTCCCACAAAGCACTGCGTCATCATCCCACTCGATGGCGAGTTGGAGGGTTTGCCTAGAGGCTCAAGACTGGGGCCTCATCATAAACAGAAGTTATGATAATGAGGATGATGATGGTGGTGGTGGTCTGCAGGAAGAGCACACTGAGGGTCACTGTGGCTGCCCACTGGGCACCACAGAGCTATGAATAACATACTCCCCACCGTACACACACAGACACACTCTTCTAAAAAGGCAACACTTATGGTACCCAAGAAAAAGTGTTATGAAATATGTGCTCTGGGAATGAAGGAGCCAGGAAGTCCATGGGTCTACAAACCTGTGAGTGCTGAGAATCTGTCAGGCCCCAGATCATCTTTGTCTTTTTCTTGTTTTTCTTTCTTTCTAAATGGTATAGGAGCTGGAAATTAAATAAAGTCAGTAGTGTGATATATGACATACTGCACTACTCGGAAGTTAACTGGTGTGCCAACATTTCTAAGTGAAAGGAGGCTGAAAGTTTAAAAGCTAGGAAATCTCAAGTGTCAACTTATTATTGTTCTTAAAATAGTATTGCAAGTTCTTAAAGAAACTTTCATAATCTGCTTTCACATCTGCCATTGGAAGACTGATTTAACAGTGATCAACAGGGACTAAATCAAAACCACTGTTAACTTCTTCTCAAAAACAGCACATTCAAAGCTCCTGCAAGTTCAAGGCCAGCCTGGTCTACACAGTGAAAACTTGTTTCAAAAAACAAACATACAAACAAAAAAACAAACACAAAATTCTGTCTCATTCTCTCCTCCTCATCAAGTGGACTTGAGGATGGGGAAGTGCAGCCCCCCTAGTACGTGAGTGCCATAGCACTGGGAGAACCATGAAACAGGTCCCCGGTTCTGGACAATCTCTTCTCTCAGGAAGAGAAGTTCTGCCAACTCAAGTAATAACAGGCTATTCACCAGAAGAGCAAACAACTGTATACAGCTATCTCCTAGAATAAATATTCACTAATATTTAGGGTGCAACTATGCTAAATGAACATAAACATAAAATGCTTACACTTATCCCATAAATGTAGGGGAAGAATTTTCATTGTTACAACAAATTACTAACAACATCCCATTTTTCTACAATAATTAACAGTAATGCATGTGTCAAAATCTTATATGGTTTTTGTTTTAGTGGTACTGGGGATCAAGCCCAGGTCTTTCATAGTGAGCTACATCTCCAGCCCGTTTGTTAGTTTTGATTTTGAAATACAGTCCCACTAAATTACTATGTTACCCAGGCTGGGCTTGAACTTGGGATCCTCCTGCCTCAGCCTCCCAGAGTGCTGGGATTACAGGCCTGCGCCACCAGGCCCAGCTCAAAGTCTTGTATGTTTAATTTCAGTGGTGTATGATACTTTAATGACAGTGACTGATGACTTCCATTTTTGAACCGCCTCTAATCCCTGGAAAGAATGAGTACGTTTCTAAAGCTCTGCTTTCGTATTGTTCTGAGTGAAACCATTTTCTACACTCTCAAACCAGCTAGAAACTCAGGCCACAAGCCTCACACGGGAGTTGAGATACTGGCTCTCTGGAAGAGATTTTTGGAGCTTTGCTTCTTACTAAAACAGTATTCTAAAATGTTAGAAAATTACCTTTAGGCATGGCTGAAACAAAACGTTTTCTCCACCAAGGTCTGTTCCTGTCTGATTTCTCATCATCACTATCTTTGCGTTCTTCAGTCTGTTGAGAAAATTTGATGATTTATTTGGAGTTGAGCAGCAGGATAAATCACTATGAGAAGGATTTCAGTGTATCTGTGAAGTACAAAAACCAGCTCTATTTGCCTAAAAGCAAAAGGCGCGCTGATCACGACAGAGGCAACTTCTAGAACATGGAAGCAGAACTTTCAAGCACCAGACTGTGATCTGCCTGTGGGTAGGTAGGATCTCATTGTTCTTGGTAAAGCAAAAGTTTAATAGAGATTGACAGAGAGAAAAAACTAAAAAAGTACTTAACAAAACGAATGGAGATGTTGCTCAGTGGTAGAGTGCAAGCCATAGCAAATGTAAGGTTCTGGGTTTGACTGTATTTATAGAATACATAAATGCCATAAATGCAATGCAAATAAATTCTATAGTAGACAGCACGGTGGTAGTATTTTTAATAAAACAGCATGTGTACTATATGCCAAACACTAAGCATAAAGATATGTATTACTTTGTTTAATCCATACAGTAGCCTTAGGTGGTAGGCCTTATTATCAGGGTCTTTTCATAGATGAAAAATATGAAGTTAAACAAAGTTACTGCCCCATCTTTTGCAACTACACTGTGTGCATTTGACACAGTTGAGACTCAAACCTAAATCTGACCAATTACAAATTCTACGTTTTGAAAACCAATTAATAGCTATCATTAACTCTGTCAAGCCAAAGAGAAGGAACTACAACTCATTTTCTAAGCTTAGACAAAGTTCTTAATTTCCACTTTTTATCTACAAAACTGGGATTAAAAATATTAATACCTTCTCTAGGAGTCCCCATGTGAAGGAAGAACTAGACCCCAAGGAGGGAGGGAGGGTCTCCATGCTAGGGAGGCCAAGCACTATGGAAGGAAACTGATTAAATACAAGCATGCTTCTCAGCTAAGCACATGCATAAAGAAGAAAAGAAAGGTTCTCAGTGTTGGAGAAAGGAGTTAGTACACTGGTGTGAGCTCATGGCTCGCTCTTTTTACAAAGAAAGCTAGACTAGACATAAAAACAAATACACAGGTAAATATGGACATACTACACACACACACACACACACACACACACACACACACACACACACACGAAAATACACTCCTTAGCCTGTCCACTGACAGTTCCCAGGAACAGCGACATCTCTACAGCTATGAGTACTGATCCATCTCAATTTCTAAAAATTATTTTTCACTGAAAAGAAGCAGGCTTTATGGAGAAATGGCTGATTCTAGGATTAGAGGAAACAAAGCACAATATAAGTTTATAACATTTTCTGTCAGGAAGCAATGAAGTGTTCAAAAAACTGACAGACATGTCAAAAGAAACCAGAAACCAGCTTGACGGGGCTCCTACTGGCCAAATCAAGGACAAATGAGTTTGAAAATAAATGGGACCAACAAACCCAATGACTAGAATAAAAAACCAAAAGATTACAGAAAGAAGTTGGTAAATTTTAAAATGTGAGGAAGAACAGGATAGTTACACATCTTCAAAGCACCTCCTCACAAAATACTTATTAACAGCAAAGGGGAAAAGAGTAACTTTCCAACGGTGAAGCCTGGCAGATAACAGTTTTATCAAATGAACACCAGAGAATGGAGCAAACTGCCACTGTGGCACCTGACAGGATACAATGAAAAGGACAGGATGTCACATTAGTGATCGTCTCGCCAAAAGTGAATAACTTAAATCTATCCACATGGAAACATCAAACCAACCCAAACTGAGATACATGCTGGAACATAATTGGCCTATAATTTTCAAGAGTATCAAGGTCATAAAAGTCAAGGAAAAGCTGAAAAATTGCTCCAGACTAGAAGAGAATAAAAAGTCATGGCAACTAAAAGCAACCTCTGATTCTAACTGAGGTCTTTTCATTACAATGTATGTTATGTAGATAACTGGGCATACATGAATGGGTGACATAATATCAGTGCCCATTTTCTAATGCTGGTAGTAGTTCTAAGAAGTGAAGAAGATTGTGCTTATTTGTACAAAAATTACACTGAAATATCCAGAGGTAAGGGAAAGAATATCAGGCTAGCAGCATTCTCAAATGGGAAAGATGTGTTCCACTATTGTACTTATTGTACTTGTAACATTATGACTGTTTCAAAATAAAAAGCAATACCTCATCCAAACATATCAGAGGGACACTATGAGCTTTAGATACAATTAAAGTTGAATGTAGTGGCACACCTGGAATCTCAGCACTCTGGGCATCTGACGCAGAAGAATTGCAAGTTTGAGCCCAGCCTGGGAAACTTAGTAACTTAGAAGAGATCTTGTCTCAAAATACAATTATTTTTAAAAAAAGGGCTGGGGATGCAGCTCAATGTGAAGGCTCTAGGTTCAATCCCCAGTACCAAGTAAATAAAAAGTAACTGAATACAAAACTGTTTGGAGAAAAGTTTACAAAGTGTCCTATGTGTTCAAGATAGTATTATTACAAAGCCAAAGTTGAACTGGTCTCTTATGGGTATAGAGTGGACACACTAGAATGACACATCAAGAGAACGTCTAAACAGAACACAGAGTTAAAACAGTGAGCAAATTCTACAGCTTCTATGTCCCATACCTCTCCTCTTGAGGAGTCCTTGCTAGGGGATGAAGATGATGAGTGAGGAGCAGCCACCAAAGAAGTAGCACCAATGGCTGCAGATGGAGGGAGGTCTCTCTCTTCATTCCCCTGACGTCGGTTCCAGCTGGGATCACTCATGGGCCGTCGGACAGAAGAAACTATATCAGAGCTCCTGCTGCGAACTAATCTCTCTGGATAAGAATGCCTCTGCCTGAATGCTTCCATTTCAGCAGGAGTTAAAATGTGGGAACCAAAGTAGGGCAATCTAGCCTCGTTTCCTCCCACTGCTCCTTCCAGGATTGGGGGATCTGGAGGTGGATGCGATGGCCTGGCATAGTGAACCTTTGGCCTTACCACAGCAGAAGCCCCTGCAACAAATAAAACTTCGTAGTAAAGACACAACTAATCCAATAAAAGCATTAGCAAGAATTTGACTTCTTTCTTTTAATTCATTACTTTTACCTTCATGTGATGAGAGTGGATCAAACATGGCAAGCAAAGACTCTGACTGAGAAGGAGGAGAAGTGAGCTGATGGGCACCTAGAGTAGGAGGACAAACTGTGAGTCTAAGCCACAACTCAGGCAGCCTTCAACACAGTGAAGAGAGGTCAGCATTCTTCCACAGCTTTCCTCTTTTAATCAGTTAGGACTTGAAGAGCATACCAGGAGAAAATGAAATAAACAGCAAATTCTGAGTACTTCAAATTGATTTCACATTTTTATCTTCATACACAGATTTTCAGTTCATTTAAGGGATCTAACAGCTATGCATCGGGGGTGTGAGTGTGTGTGTCTGTGTCTGGGGGATCGTGTGTGTGTGTGTGTGTGTGTGTGTCTGGGGATTGTGTGTGTGTGTGTGTGAGAGAGTATCTGGGGATCGTGTGTGTGTGTGTGTGTGTGTGTGTGTGTGTGTGAGAGAGAGAGAGAGAGAGAGAGAGAGAGTATCTGGGGATCGTGTGTGTGTGTGTGTGTGTGTGTGTGTGTGTGTGTGTGTATCAAATCCAGTATTTCACACATGCAAGGCAATAATTACTTCTGACGGTGGAATTCAATTACAAATGACATTGCATGAAAAGCAAACATGGCTGGAAAACAATCTGGGGAGTTAAGCTAATAACTCAATTATACAAGTACTTTTCTTTGAGACATCTCATCATATCTCGGGACTTAGGAGAAATGCATTATGCATATTTATGTTTCATCATACAGAATATTAAGATGTATATTCAAGGGTTAAAGTGTAAGGAAACAATTTTTTACTGCTCCATCAAAGAAATTCATTATGTAAAACTTCTGTAAATGAAAAATACAATGATGCTAGCTAGTACAGTCTGGTGCTCTTGCTTCATGATAAGACCAGAAAATCTGACCCACCTCTGCTTTTGTACCACCAGTGCAGATATCAACACGGTGAAAGAGCAATTACTTTGATTATTATGAAAATTTTATCAGGCCTAGTATTAGAGGCCTGTAATCCCAGCACTCTAGGAGGTTGTGGCAGGAGGATTACAAACTGGAGCCCAGTCTGGAAAACTCAGCCATCAGCTAAGACCCTGTCTCAAAAGCAAAACCAAAAATGGACTGAATATGTGGCATGGAGTGAAAGCCCTGGATTCTGTGCAAACAAACAGTGCTAATCTTGCATCCTCCCTACCTGCAAAAGGGTCCTAAGTACCCCGGGTAGTGTATGGAGTCCACTCTTTAGAACTGCTGCTTTAAGCAGTGATTCTCAACTGGCAGTTATTTTGCCTTCAAGGGATCATTTGCCAATGTCTGGAGGCATTCTTAGTTGTCAGAACCCTGAAGCGTATGAGGTATACACTACTGGTAGAAGCTAGAGAGGTACTGATCATCCTATAACGCATAGGACTGGTCCTCACAACAGTGAGCTGGCTCAAAATGCCAATAGCACTGAAGTTAAAAACTCAGAACGAAAAGAAAACAGAAACTGTACCTCCAAACTCACTATTCAATACATAAAACTACTGCTAGCATTGTGGGGTTTCTTCATAGTTCTTTCTCAATGTACAAGGATTTTAATATTTGATTACCTGGGAAATAAAATTCTACCAAATACGTTTCCATATAATATTATATTCTACATATTTTTCTAGGTTACTGCACATTCTTTAAGACATTTCTTTAAATGTGAAAAAATTCTAATAAATGATTACATAAAAATTCACTTAGTCATTCCATTTTTCAATTCTTGTTTCCCATTTTTCCACCAGTATATCTTCTAAAGAACATCATGGAGCTAGAAGAGTAGCACAGTAGTTACAGCACTTGCCTAGCAAGCACAAGGCCCTGAATTAACCAACACCACAAAAGCCAGGAGTGGTGGTGCACTCCTGTAAACCCTAATCAGACAGGAGGATCGCCACAAGTTTGAGGCCAACTATATAGTGACTTCAGGACCAGTCTGGACTACAGAGTAAGACTCTGTCTCGAACAAAAACATTTCATCCATACATGGAATTACCTCCTTATGACAGATTTCTAGAAGTGAAATTAAGCGAACCAAATTTGGAATAAGAACATTTAGAGTCTTAAATATACCTAAGAGTGCCAGTTTTGACTATAGGTGTAAACATTTTTAAAAATCATTCATATTTCTTCTTACCATGAGTTATTTCATCCATATCTGGACTAGTGACAGAATCTTTACCCCCAAAATCAGAGCTGCATTCAGATCTCAGGTCTTCAATTTTATTGGGAATATCCTCAGAGGTTGCACTTATACCTTAAAAAAAAATTAGTAAAAAGTAAACAGGAAGAAGAAGAAAATAACCACACAGAAATATACAAAGTTTGGAGAAATTTAAGTATTTTCAAATTTTATAAATCCCACATGTCTATACACATATGATGTAGTATATCCTTTATTGAACTATAGCTCAAATATATTTACCATGCTTTGTACAACATAATCAGAATTATCACATGATATTTAAATGTTGTAGCACAGAGTATCAAGAATGGAAAAGAGCTGTATAGAAACTGCCAATTACATCAAAGGCTCTAAAAGCCACACATAAAGTCCTGGCTTAATCCCCAGTACTGGAAAAAAGGCGAGGGTGGCAGGAAGTGGGGGAGTGGGGGAGGGACCACCTTCAAATTCCTATTTCTTAAAACAAGACAGACATACCCGACACAACACTGAGGCCTGGCGTGCTGGGGCGGGAACTGACCTCCCTGACATCCGTATCATCGGAAGTGCTGCCCAGTCCAGAACAGCTCTCCAGCTCTTGCAGGCGCTCCTCCTGCTTCAGGTCTGGGGCCTCTAAACAGAATTAGTGATTCGATTAACACACTACAATTTCAACTTCTGTGACCCAGAAAAACAAAGGTATCAAAATATGAGTGAAATCCATATAAACAGATTTCTTTCTAAGTCTAGGCCAGTTAGCCAAATGAACTAGATCAACTGTTAAGTAAGCTAAGGTTGTGATTTTATTGCATTTATAAGCCAATTTGTTGTGTCAGATGAAACTTTTTAAAATTCTTTTTAGAAGAATAACTTTTTTTGATCACCAATCTCATTAAGTGTGCTGTTGGTTAATATGTAAACTGGAGAAGTACAGAATAGCGCTGCGTTAGAACAAGTGCATCCTAAAAAAGCACTCCAATTGAACAAAGATCAGCTAATGCTAAAGTCTCCCACTTGTCTCCAGACAAGGTCAGCATGCCTGAAGGCTTTAATATAGCATCATTAAATACAAATCAGGATCACTTACTTAGAACAAGTAAATCACACGGAATGTAATGCAGATACATAGCTTATTATATTTGCTTTCTGCTAGTTGAAATATAGTTGAAGGCAAAGACTGATTGTCTTTAACAAAAAAATAAGAAAGCAGAAATGCAATAATGAGGGAAATTGGGGGTGTGTCTCCATGGTTAGCTGCCTTCCTAGCACACACAAGGCCATGGGTTTGACAACCCAGTACCACATAAAAATGAGCTGTATGTGTTGGCACATGACTGTAAGCCTAGCACTCAAGAGGCTAAGGCAGGAGGACTGCCCTGAGCTATGTAGTGAATTCAGAACCAGACTGGACTATAGAGCAAAACCCTCTCTCAAAACCAAAACAACAACACTAAACAAAAGAAACACCATATATAGGAAAAAAGAAAGCACCAGATACTTTACATAATTTTAATAACCTTAAAAAGTATTCTCTGAATAACAATCTCTATTTCAAAAATATATTAAACACTTTTTAAAGAAACAGTTCCCAAATTTTCTTGATACCAGCAACTATAACACCTTCATAGAAAACCACAGATTGGGGGATAACCCCAACATCACTGTCATACAGCTCTACTTCAGACCACAAGGAGCATATATACCATCTAGACATCATCACCTACACAGCTCACAGTAGGGTTTGGGCCTCTGTGAGAATCCAGTGCTACCACTAATCTGACAGGAGGTGGAGCTCAGGCAGTGATGTAAGATGAGCAGTAGCTGGAAACACAAATGAAGTTTTGCACACTGGCCAGCAACTCACCTCCTGCCATGCAGCGTGGTTCCTAACAGGCCATGGATGATTATACAGGCCCATGACCTGTGAGTTGGGAACCCCTGTTTTAAAATGTTAAGTTCTCCCCCGAGATAACCATTAAATATGCTAAACCAGAAAATCAGCCACTCAGGGTCTGAATTGTGTTGTTATTCCTACCATGGGATCAGTCAGTAATAGACTCCAAACAGTGATCCACATGGACCCCTGACACATTATAAACAACTGCTTCCAAAATAACTCAACACAAAAATCAGAAGCATCCTATACTATCCAATGCTACATTTTTTCATAATGAATAGAAAATGCCCTAATTTTCCATTTCAAATTGTTTACTGGCAAGGTGACTGACTGCCTAACACTTGTAAAATGTGTATTTTACAAAATATACCAAACATAGAAAGTATAGTAGGATGTCTTATTTTTAAGCCCTTAAAATAAAAATGAAAAAGTAAACAATGACAGGATACTAACCTGAGTCACTTGGCAACACCTCCACACTCCAAGCTTCACTTGTTGTCTCTGATATGGTAGAACCAGTGCAGGGGTCAAGAAGCACTGATCCTGAACCTGGGAGGCACAGCAAGCTGCCTAACATGTTCTCTGCTGCTGCACCTGCAGAACCATGGAGGGGAACTATTAACAAAGATCAGGTGAACAGAATGGCGATAGTGGAGAAAAGCCAAATACTAAGCTAAGAAAATCTTTATTGACAAGAAAGCAACCAAGGTAAGAATAATGTCAATCAAGCATGTCACTAAAAACATAAAGCTCCCGTCTTTAATCACAATGGAGTCACCTCCTTTTCAATAGGTTCCTCTAGCTCACCTCTGATTCTCCAGAGGAAAAAAAATGCCAAGTCACCTTAACTAGCTTTCACCTTGGTTTTTCAGCAAATTTTACAGGTGTCCTTAATATCTTTGTAAAATTTACAGTCCTACAGGATTATAACCATCAACCAGTTTTAACCACAGAAAGTTACACTTGCCCGGCTGGATATGGTCCATGCAGCACAGTGCTGTGGGAGACTGAGGTGAGGACTTAGTTTGAGGTTAGCCTGGGCAACTTAGCACGATGTGTCTTAAAATTAAAAAAAAAAAAAAGAATGAACATGTAGCTCAGTGAGGAGGCCCTGGGTTCAATCTCCAGTACCAGCAAAAAAGGGGCAGAACTGGGGGCACAGCTCAGCAGTGAAAAAAAAAAAAATTCACCTCTAGAAAGATTACTTCAGTTCCAAAGCATAACCAGTTTTTTTTTTTCACTTTTATAATATCAAGTTTTAGTTTGTGTACATTAAAACTCTCTTTAGAATACTAATTTTATGAATTCTGAAAGATTCATGCAATACCATCTTCATTTTCTTTTTAAATCATGGAAAACATCAAGCATGAGAGGGAATGACAAGCGCATACTGGGCCTGTCGCTGAGCTCCAACAGCGAGGCACACACAGAGGGTCTGTGTCTTGCGTTCTTTCTTTTGCTTCCCTTCCCATTTTGTTTAGGCAAATGCTAGACTTTTTTTTTTTTTTTTTTTTTGGTCTTGCTCTGCAGTCAAGGCTGGTCCTGAACTCAGTACAGAGCCAAGGCTACCCTCAAACTCACAGCAATCCTCCTGCCTCAGCCTCCTGAGTGCTGGGATTACAGGTGTGTGGCACCACGCTCAGCTTTATGTGGTGCTGGACAACTGAACTCAGGGCCTTGAGAGTTCTAGCCAAGCATGTTAACTGCTGAACTATTCCTCCAGCCCCCAGGCATTTTTTTATTTGTACTTCTTTTATGATGTATCTTTAAAGGGCAACTTACTGTAACTTTTTTGTCCCTAGCACTTTTTTTGAGACAGGGTCTTGCTCTACTGCCCAGGCTGGTCCGGAACTCACTATGGAGCCCAGGCTGGCCTTGGACACATGGCAATCCTCCTGCCTCAGCCTCCTACATGCTGAGTTTAGAGATGTGCACCATCACATCCAGTTTATGTAGTGCTTGGGAATCGAGTTCAGGCTGTGCGCTTGCTAGCTAAGTGCTTTAACCACTGTACCATTTCTCTAGGTCCCTTGCACTTTTTTTTTTTTTTCCTGAGACAAGGTCTTGCTCTGCAGTCCAGACTGGTCCTGAACTATGTAGCCCACTCTGTCCTCGAACTCATAATAATCCTACTGCTTCAGCCAATACTTTTTCATGCTGAAACAGAATTATTCTTTTTTTTTTTTCTTATTCCTTTTCTCCCACCAGTACTAGGATGAAACCCAGGGTTACTCTATAACTAGGTTATATTCGTAATATTCCAGCTTCTTTTTTTTTCTTTTTTTGTTTTTTGAGGCAAGTTCTAAATTGACCAGGTTAGTCTCCAACTTGTAATCTTCTTGTCTCAGCTTCCTAGGTAGCTGGGATTTCACACATACCAAATTATTGTTTTATTAGCTTTAATCAAAAGTAGAAGAAGCTGGGCCTAGTGGCACAGGCTTACAGTCTCAGCACTCAGAGAACCTTGTAAATTCAAGCCGTGCTGTAGTTAACCTACAGGTTTAGTGAGATTCTATCTCAAAATTAAAACTAAAAAAAACAAAAATGGGTTGGGGATATATAGCTTAGTGCAGAGGCCTGAATTGGATCTCCAGGACTGAAGAAAAAATAAAAAGAGGTAGTAGGTCATTTTGCACTTGAGAGAGAAAGAAAGAGAGAGAGAGAGACAGAGAGCACTACTGGGGATCAAACCTAGGACATTTGCATTAAGCTACATTCCTGGCCCTTTCTATTTTTAAGACAAGTTGCCTTGGCTGGGCTTGAACTTGTGATCCTCTTGCCTCAGCCTCCCAGAGTGTAGTGATTATAGCATTTGTCACCATATCTAGCTTCACCTTAAGTATTTTTAACATAGCCATATAATACTACTGGTCTCACTCTGTAGCCCAGGCTGGTCCTGAACTCACTATGGAGCCAAGGCAGGCCTTGGATTCACAGCAATTCTCCTGTCTCAGCCTCCACAGTGCTGGGATTACAGGCATGAGCCACCACACCCAGCTTATGTGGTGCTGGGGAGTCAAACTAAGGTATTTAGCATTTGATGTAGTGCTTGCTAGGCAAGCACTTTAACAGTTGAGCCATTCATCCAGGCCTGTTGTTCTGTTTTGAGGTCTTGCTTTAGGGTCTCGTTCTACAGTCCAGGTTGTGTATTTTTAAATTGCATAAACAAATTTATAATTGCATTACATTGTTCCAGATGCCAAAGTGGTAGTGCTTTTAGAAGTAAACTGTATTTGAGCATTAAGCTGTATCTGTAGCCAAGCGAATGCTATGAAGAAGATATGTATTTTCCTGAACATTTCTTTTTCTTTTTTGTGAGACAGAGTCTCACTCCATCCAGGCTGGTCCTGAACTCACTATACAGACCAGGCTGGCATCAAACTCAAAAAGCAATCTTCCTCCCTCGGCCTCCCGGGTACTGGGATTATAGGCATGCACAACCACACTCAGCTTATGTGGTACTAGAAAAGGAACTCAGGACCTTGAACCCAGGACCTCGCACTTCGGAGGCAAGTACTCTAACCTCAAGCTAGGTGCCCAGCTCACAGCTTTCATCTTAAGATAAGGTGTTTAATGTGCTAATCACAGACAAAGAACACATATTATGATCTGCAAACAACACTTAACAAGAAACTCATTCAAAATACTGAGGGTTTTCCTCCTGTTTACACCCCCCACCCCTTTGGAATGTATGTAAGGTAAATCGCACCAAGAGAAAGCACTCCCTGTATTTAAGTAAAGAATTCTGAGCATCCAAATGTCTTATTCCATAATTATCACAGTTTCCCAGTTAGCAGTAACACCCCTAATCTATCAGAGCACTAACATTCCCTCCTATGACAGACAGGTAGACATAAATAACGACACTGAATAAGTTACCTGCAATTTCTTGCAAACGATCTTCATCAACGTTAGGGTCAAAGTCACTTCCCAGGACATCTGTACTCCAGGTTTCACTCACTGTCTCTGATATGTCCCTGTCATCTGTTAGTCCCATCATGTCTCGAATCTCAAATTTCCGCAGTTTATCATCAAGATTATCTTGTGTTGTGGCTATAAAAAAAAAACAAAATTAAGCACTTTAAAATGGTAACATAGCTATAACTTTTAAATCATGTCTTTGAACTTCAGATTACCTATTCTATCATTTTATCACTACTTAAGATGTAGTACCATCCTAAACCTACCTACACTAGCCTGCTCTTCAGTGACCACCTAATCCTCAATTTAGATTAAAAGTGCTCCCCACCTGGCTACTGGTGATTGTGGATGTATGAATGATTGCTCAGTGGCTGCACTGCTTTCCTAACATGCACAAGGCCATATGTTCGATGTACCAGCACCACATAAGCTAGATTTGCTTGTATACACCTGTAATCCCAGCACTCAGAAGGCTGAAGCAGAACTCCCTTCAGTTCAAGGGCAGCATGGACAACATAGAAAGTTCAGGACCAGCCTGAACTACAGGAAAAGACCTTGTCTCAAAAAGTTTTTGAAAAATGTATTTGTGAGCTCAGTCCAAATGAGAAAAACCATCTGGTGAGCTCAAACTTGAAAGCAAAAATAAATGTTTTGAGTGGTGTATTTACTGCACAGCATTACTATGCAATAATAAGCTGACGAACTCATACTAAAAAATGTTTTTCACTTGATTTGGTTACCTTTTGTCTGTAAGAGTTTTAATTCCTCTCTATGCTATCAATTTCCTTCAATTCGTGTTTTGTTTTTGGTGCTGAGGATTAAACTCAGAATCTTGCATCAATATTTATTTCTTTGTTGTTTTTTGTTTTTTCTTGTAATATAGAGGATCAAACCCTTTGCACTAAGCTAGGTCCTCAGCCTGTCTTTATTTTGACAGAGTCTCACTAAGTTGCTAAGTCCCCTGGCTCAGTTCAAATTTGTGATTCTCCTGCCTCTACCTTCAAAAGTGCTAAGATTGTAGATGCATACTACCATGCTACAGGTAGCAATTCACTTCTTAATTTTGCATTTCAGAAAACACAGACTGCCAATCACTTACATAAGGATAATCCTGAAGGCTTGTTAATTAAAGAGGTGACATTCATTAAACTTGTCATAAGCTATACTCTGTTAAACTATTATCTGCAGTAAATTTAACCCTAATTTGATATGCTGGTGAATTAATCTTGTAAAGCATAGTAATACTTTCATTCAAGCCACATATATTCCAATGGCAGCATTCTTTTCCTTTCCAAGAATGGATTGAACCAGAGATTTCTAGAATGAAGACTTGAAAAACAATTTTTTTAAAAAAAAAAACCATCAGGTAAGTCTCATACACACTCAAGTCTAAAAATCCCTGCCTCAAACCAACTTGAGGGTATGTGACCTAGAAAGTTTTCAATGAACAAACCCAAAAAACATTTTCAAGGGCTGGAGGAATGCCATAGCAAAGGCCCTGAGTTCAATTCCTCAGCACCATATAAAGCTGGGTGTGGTGGCACACACCTGTAATCCCAGCACTCAGGAGGCTGGGGCAGGCAGATTGTTCTGAGTCCAAGGCCAGCCTGCTATACCAGTGAGTTCAGGACCAGCCTGGGCTACAGAGCAAGACCCTGTCTCAAGAGAGAGGGGGGGGGGGGAGGGAGGGAGAGAGAGAGAGAGAGAGAGAAAAGGAAAGAAAAAACATTTTCAAAATTATTTTTCTCAAAGCGCAAAAGATATTTACCCTCAACCCCTCACCTGCATCTAACTAAAACCTTACGATGGCACTTTTCAACCCTTACCTCACGCCATTTTCCTACTGACACCTGAGTTAAATGCTACAGTTTCTCTCCTTATTTTATGTACTTACACTGGTCTTTCACTTACAATGACCTATCTCCAATTCTGCCAATGGAATACCATAGGTACTCAGGTTAGTAATGTTTTCCAATAAGCTTTTCTCTATACTGTCTACTACTTACAACTCTCACTCAAAACTGCCAAAATATTTTTATTATACTTTTAATCTTTTATGTACCATTTTTCCTACTCTGAGTTCTTTGAGTTTTGTCATCACATCCCTTAAATATTACAGAATTTAAAGTAACTCATATTACTTTATGCAATTTAATCCTTCACAATTCATCCATCAAGTAGACACTTTTAAGAACTGAAAGAACTACGAATAATTGCAAGCTTACTGGTCAATATATAATCAAGTTGACTCTCTTACTGAACATAGCCAAATTACATGCAAACACACTGCTTATCTTATAATCAGGTGCATGTTTCCCTACTTGTACAACTGTGTTCAAGTACACTTTACCTTGCTCATGCTCTAGGAGCTGGAGAGCTTCTACTCCATTACTCCCAGAAGGACCTGCTCCAAGTTCTGAAACAGACTCTCCCTCCAGGTCTAGAGAAGACACTGAATTGGAGCGATTTGAAGGACCTAAAAAAAAGGTTAACCTTGTGAGTAATCTTTTTAAAATACTCATGAGCCACCATACTATTTTTTATGTTTTAATAAGAGACTAAAGACTGACTGAAGCACTTCCAATACTGCATTATACTCATTTAAAATACATATGCCCTTTAAGCCTGAAATTCTGCTTCTTGGATCTAACCTTTAAGTTTAGAACTAATCAAAAACTAAACCTAAGATTGCTTTCTGTAAAAATTACAAAGTCTAGGGCTAGAGAAATAGCACAGTTATGAGTGCTTGGCTAGCAAGCACAAGACCCCAGCATCACATAAGCCAGGGATGGTAACAGATGCTTGAGGAGGATCATCCCTCTGAGGAGGCTTTAGCAGGATTGCTGTGAGTTCAAGGCCAACCTGCACTATATAGTGAGTTGAGGACCACCCTGGACTCACAATGTCTAAAATGTACCTGTTTACTCTCAGAAAACTAATTTTTTAAAGGCAAGGTTTCATTCTGTGGTCCAGGCTGGTCCTGCACTTATAATGTAGCCACGGCTGGCCTTGAACACACAGGAATTCTGCCTCAACATCCCCAGTGTTGGGATTACAGGTGTATACCACCATCCCCAGCTTATGTGGTGCTGGGGAATAGAACTCTAAGCTCCACACTTGTTAAGCAAACACTCCAACAGCTGTGCTATTCTGCCAGTCCAGAACACTGAAATTATACTATGCCCATTTGAAATTTTAAAAAAGAGCCACATGAAACCGTGTAAATGTAAAACCAAAAAGTAATTAAATACCATAATTTTGCTCTAAATAAGTCGAAATATTAACTGGTATTAACGGAATGGTAAGACTGTACATGATTCTAATTCTTTCCTACATTATCCACAACAAACATATATTTATGTGATTTGTTTTTGAAAAGTTAGTGAAAAAGAGGTAATTACATTTATTCTATTTACCTTTTATTTCTTTAAGACAGGGTCCCAGTCTGAAGCCCAGGCTGATCTTGACCTTATTATGCAGCCCAGGCTAGCCTTGGACTCACAGCAATCCTAGAGCGTCATCCTCCCAAGTGCTGAAATTATAAGCGTGCACCACCATGCCTGGCTTATGTGGTGCTGGGGAATTGAACTCAGGGCCTTGCATTTGGTAGACAAGCACTTAAACCACTGTGCCATTCCTCCATCCTCTATATTTACTTTTAAATGTTAACAAACTTGAATTTTTTTTTCACCAAAAATAATAATGTCCAAATGTGGGAAATGGCACATTCTCACTTTAAAATCCTGACTTATAATTATCTTTTTTATTCCTATTTCCACTGTATCCTGCTTCATAAAGATGTGTATAAGAATAAAGGTACATAAGGAAACCCACTCAGGAGCACCTCTCAGATAGTGGGAGCTTCTACCCCTCTGTCCTTTGTTTCTAAATAAAGACCTGTTCTACCTATTCTTAAAATTAATAAATAAATGAAGGAACACAGAATATTAAAGGTATATATCACATCCTGAAATACCAGTAAATCCATTTTTTCCCATTTGTACATGCATTATATCCTTCTAAAGGAGCTCTATATGCTACGGTATATAGCCATACCAATGAAAAAACCTTGCTATTATTTTAAGTTCTTCATCTGATGTGATCAACAGACTCTTACAATCTTAATTTTATTCAGGCAAGAAATTTTACAGCCAACAGCTCCAGATCTTAGAAAATTTTCATTACTCTCCTCAGTGAGAGGCACAGATGGCACATTTGCAATTTATAAGGCTCCTTTAAAGAACACAAGACAAAATATTACTTGAATCACACAACTCCTTGAATGAAGTAACCCTTCACCTTCAGATATGCCTTCCAGATTATCACTGCAGAGGGAAAAGCGCAAGGTTTTATCAGGTTTACCGTGGAGTTTGTTTTCATCAACAGGGACATCTCCTTGACCTCCATCCGAAAGTTGCATGTTTAGGACCTGAAAAATACAATGTCAATTCTGATTTAGCACAACTGAAAGAAAGACTTCTTCTTCTTTTTGAAACAGGGTCTCATTCTATAGTCCAGGCTAGTCCTAAACTCACTGGTATAACCCAGGCTGACTTGGACTCATGGCAGTCCTCCTGTCTGAGCCTCTGGAGTCTTAGGATTACAGATGTTCACCACCACACCCAGCTTTAATGGTGAAGGGGAATCAAACTCAGAGCTGTGTGTTTGCTCGGCAAGCACTTTATGCTTTAACAGCTGTGCCACTCCTCAAGCCCCTGAAAGACTTCTCCAGGTAAAAAACTAAACCCCCCAAAAAGCACATTTAAACTGTTCATATTAAATAATCTTCTTTTCCTAAAATTATTCTTAAATGATCACTGTAAATGTAAAACTCATTTACAAGGTCTGCCAAGCTTTTATATACCAATGAAACAAAAATACATTCATTAAATAAAAGCTATGTCTTTTCATTAATCCCACCAGTGTTAGAGATAACGAAATCAGTCACGGGATGAGCAGTGGTTAGGATTATATATAATCAGAGGTTTTGGTGTCTTTCTTTTCTCAGTAATTTCATGTATGAACACTGAGTCTGTTACATTAGCTTAGTGGTCAGGGAAAAGTTTGGCAGATTTGACACCCAGATTTCAAAACAAAACAATCCAAAACCTTCCCAAGTCACTGTTGACTGGCTGTTTCCATTACTTAGTCAGCCAGTCTGCAACTATACCTTACCCTTTACTTCCTACCTGTAGGTCTTCTAAGGTCCTCCCTAGCTTCTATACTGCCTATGAGAGAGCTTTACAAAGCCCTATAGCCCCTAGAATGTCCTTCCCCAACTCTCCTTTCCTAGCCTCTTTCTTTCCTCTTTCAGCTTTTCTCTTTGTCTGCAGCTCATGCCGATTGTTATCCCTTGCTCTAGAAGCAAAAACTAATTTACAGTATTTGCCTTTCTACACCTTACTTTTTTTTTTTCAGTGGTTGGGGATTGAACCCAGGGCCTCAGGCATACTAAGCACACATCTATCACTGAGCTACATCTCCACCCTTTCCATGCTCTTGACAAATGCCAACTGTGAAGCTGCTTCAGCCCTGGGGACATGAGAGACAAGAAAACAAAGGCAAACCCTTCAATCGGTCCTTCAGAGATCCATCAAACAATTCAAAACACAAAACCAAGATTCTCTGAGAATAAAGTCCACATTACTCCAAGTGAGGGGAATATACACAGGAATGCAAGCTGTTGTCCAAGAGACACAGAACTCTGAACAAAACTCAGGTTTTTCCTTCATTCAGCATTCCACTGGTTGATACAAGTTTTTTTATTAATGTTTTTATTAGATTCTAGTCCAAAAATAATGAATTCTGAGTTTTTGACAACCCCCCCCCCCTTTTCTCACACTCATGCGTACACGCATGTGCTATGCGCAGGGGTAGAGTTTCGGCATCTGGTAGTCCTCTTTCCCCTCCAGGCACAGTACCTGCCAGCTTTACCAGCCACCGCTATCATTTTATCAATACCTACACTACTAGTCTCTTCTTCCAGGTCAATAATGAGTTTTCTTGAAAAATAAGCACTCACTGTTGAATATAAGATGCTCTCTTTTTCTGGAGGACACAACCTGCAAGAAGAGCCTCCTTCCTCCCATTTGCCTCTATTCAAATGATCTGTCTACAAGTATCTTAGATCTGACCCTCATATCCCCAAATCCATTTCTTTAAAAAAAGTTTCACTTTCTTAGAATTCTCTCCAGTTTTCTCTTCTATTTTCTTCCTGATTAGCCAAATAAGAGAAACTACACCTCAAGAATTTTTGCCTTTTTCTGGGTATCTTTCCAAGAGATAAAAGCAAAAGACAACAGACATACATGCATACCTATGTTTATAGCAGCACAACTAGTAATACCTAAATCATGGAAGATGCCAAAACATCCACCAACAGACCAATAAATACAAAAAAAAAACGTAGTACATAATGCACAGTGAAGTACTATTTCACCATAAAGACAGACAGCTTTGAGTTATTTGTAAGTAAATGGACACAACTTGAGACCATCATGCCTAGTGAGGTGAGTTAGACTCAGAAGTTTAAATATCACATATTTTCTCTAATATGAGAAACTGAGAGTATAAACAGAGTCAAATAGGGGAGATGATAAATGTCAAGAGGGATAAGGGAAGAGGGAGGAGCAGAAAAAAAAGGGACAGAGAATGTGAAGTTGACTTGATATATATATATTAACAAAGGGAGGGTGGGTATTTTGGCTCTAAGGGCTGGGAATGTAGTTCAGTGGTAAAGCACTCGCCTAATGCACATAAGGCCCTGCATTCAAATCCCTAGTGCTAGGAAAATAAAAGAATTTTGGCTCTGTAATGCAGAAGACTTTGTAGCACTAATACAACACAAAGGAAGAAAATTAACACAAACCATTTCCTATAAATCACTGGTAAGTCTTTTCAACTTCCAAACTGTAATTTTGTGGTTTTCTTTTATTTTTTTTTAAATCATGTTTCACTATGTAGCCCAGACTGGTCCTGAACTCACTATGGAGCCCAGCCAGGCTGGCCTTGGACTCAGAACAGGCAATCCTCCTGCTTAGCCTCCTGAGTGCTGGGATTACAGGTGTGCACCAGCTTATGTGGTGGTAGGGAATCAAACTCGGGTACTTAGTGGTTAACAGCTGAGCCATTCCTCCAGCCCTTTTGTGGCTGTCTCTCCTACTACTGCAAAGAAAAATCCCTTTTAGTGTGGCTTATTCACCAGTTCGATGCAACAGATGTACATTAATGTGACGGGTCAACTCCACAACTATTGCCAGGAAGGACACCGGTGCCGTGGTAGGCCCAACAAAGATAATAAAGATTACTCATTAAATGCATTGCTATGGTCTGAATGGTAAATATATTTGGCAGTGGGACCTTTGGGTAGATGCTTAGGTCATGAATGGAATTAGTGCTCTTATAAAATAAGCCTATGGCAACTGTCCTGATGGCACACGCCCATAATCCCAACGCTGGAAGGCTGATGTAGGAATACTGCCTTGAGTTCCAGTCCAATCTAGGCTACACAGTGAGTTCAGAACCAGCCTTGATTACAGAGCAAGACCAAGTCACAATAAATAAATAAATAATAAAGTAAGCCCAGGGCTAGGGAAACAGCTCAGCAGTTAAAACACATTCCTAGCAAACACACAGCCCTGGATTCAACCACTCAGCATCTCATAAACAGCGTGATGATGCATGCCTATAATCCCAGAACTCGAGAGGCTTAGGCAAGAGGTTTGGAGTATGTTCCAGGCAGCCTGGGCTACATAGTGAGTTCAAGATCAGCCTCAACTACAGAGACCCTATCTCAAACAAATTTAAAAAAAAAAAATAAGCCCAAAGCAGCTTATATCTGCCCTGTCTACCAGTACTATGAGGATGAGGGATGGTTCACAGCACAGTGCTGAGAGTGCTTGCCTAGCCAGCACTAGGCTCTGGGTTTGATTTTTCAGCACCATATAAGCTGGGTATGGTGGTGCACACCTGTAATCCGAGCACTGGGGAGGGTGAGGCAAGAGGATTGCCATGTCTCAAGACCCGCCTGGGCTACACATGAGTTCAGGATCGGTCTGGACTACAGAAAAAAATCCTATTGAAAAGGAAAAAAGGAAGGAAGGAAGGAAGGAAGGAAAGAAGGAAGGAAGGAAAGGGAGGGAGGGAGGGAGGGAAAGAAAGAGAGGGAGAGAGGGAGGGAGAGAAAAATACATCAGAGTGAGAAGGTACCATCTGTGAACTATAAATTAGATCTTCATAAAACATCCAATTTGCCTTCACCATGTTCTTCCTAGACTCCAGAACTGTGGGGAATAAGTTGCTGTTATTTTCAACTTAACCTCTAATATTTTGTTAAAGCAATATGAACAGACTAAGAGACAAATATTGGTTCACAGAAGTAAGTGACCATTACTTTGAAGAAAACCTAAATTTCTTAAAATTGATAGCTATACGTTGTATGTAGCAATGTATTCATACCTCATTTTCCGACATCATCCCTGGAGTAAGCTGGGGACCTGTCCCTAGGGAAATGACCAACACCTCTTCTGGCTGTACCTCATGGATGGTTTCTTGAGATGATCCTTCATGGTCCATATGTAGGTCCATTAGCAGATTAGTGCGGCTTCTGCTTCGAGTTGCTAATTTCAGAAAAATCAAATGAAGTAATTTAGGCAAAAAGTCAAAAAGAAAATGGCATACTTAATACAAAAACATATTTCCTATGAGAACCGAACATTTGCGCATGCATAAAAAGATGGTGAAAATATGGATAAAAACATCAAAACTAAAAACTAGATCCTCCCAGTTACTCTACTGATGAGGAAAACAGGTGTTCTTCAAAACTGGTAAATGAGGCATTGGATTACATCTGCAGCACAGTAAATGTATCTCAATCAATTTAAGATTTTGGGGAAGATGGAAAAAGCACTTATTTCTTATCTTTTAAGATACATTAATGATTTTTCCAGTAAAAGCGTTTAGCTGACACAAGTTTCCCGAACTATTAACTGTACTTACAAACATTAGAAACTTTCAGGTAGAAATGTGGTAACTATACAAAGTAATATATTTTAATTAGATACCAACTGACAAAAAGCAGAGTCAGTTTCTGAAAATATATATACTTTTCCCCTGTGAAATGTATTAACCTTTTTCCAGAGATGTAGGAAGGAATATTTTGTTTTGTTTTGTTTTGTTTTGTTTTGTTTTGTTTTGAGAGAGGGTCTCACTCCGTAGCCCAGGCTGGTCCTCAATTCACTATGTAGCCCAGGCTTGCCTCAAACTCATGGCAATCCTCCTGTCTCAGCCTCCCAAATTACAGGCATGCACCACTACATCTGACTTGAGAATATTTTCTTATGTCAGAGTATGCTTTCTGGAAATATTCTAAATAAAGAATTCAATTATTTTGCTTGTTTCCCTCTACCTATAACTAAACAAGTAATACTTTTTCCTCAAATCATGTATCTTTTAAGAACCTATGGATACTGAAAGAACTTAGATTGCTTGTTAAAATTTTTCTAAGAGTTTTAGTATTCTGTAATGTTTTCATTTTCTCTCAAAAACCAATAAAATTCAAAATAACAAATGCTAAACTGAAATTCTCTCAAAGCAAAATAATCAACAGTACAGACCACAAGCAAAACCACTCCAAGGTAACAAAAGCAAAGTGTATTCCAAGTGAAAGGGCCTCTTTGAAGACATGCAGAAATATAAATAAGAATCTTCAATTTGCAATGGGGTAGATCTGTTCACTAACTGCTTTTAGTCTGAAAAATCAGAGCAGCCACCAATTTTTAAAAGTCCAAAATAGGTCCCTTCACATCTTTATTTGCTGGCCCTCACTACCTTCTACTGAACTGGAAAATTCAACTTCAGGAGTAGGTCAAGGAATTTTACAAACTGTAACAATGTAAGTGGCCAGATTTCATAACTTTCATAAAGCAATTAAAGCAAAAGCAACATGCACATGGAGCACACTTGTAGACACCAGTTCTTAAATAAAAGCTATATAAGAAGAGGAAGAACAGCCTATTACCCACCAAATGGGGTTACTAGTGTAATATGAGCAGTAAGATTGGTGGCTGAGTAATCCCAGGCAGTGATGGCTGCTAACTGTTGTCCTGGGTTGAGAAAGCATTAAATGGAAAGAAAATCAACCCTTTGAACAATGGATACATTTTTAAAAACAGGAAATAAATGCGATTACCAGGTCACATGACTATACAAACTAAAATGCTGGGCAAACATTTGATATTTACATTCCATTAGACCCGTATTTCATGTCATTATGGTTGGTAGGAAATGAAAACAACTAATATACATATACATATATATAGCAATGAACACTGGGGGAAAATTTCTTACCAAAAATAATTTATTTCTTCATGTTAACATGTTAATAGACTACAGAGCCCAAAATATTAACAATCTCTCAGTGTAAAATGGTAATTTTTTCTATTTTTAATTATAAAACTAAAATTTTGGGACAAGAAAGTATAAAACTTGAATATAATAACATATTCTTGTGATGTAACTATATTGTTTTAAATGTAAGGAAGACTGATTTGTGCATATGCGCATAGTACTACACACTGAACACAGGACCCTCATTCTGAGCTGTATCTCTGTCCCTTTTTTTTGTTTAAAACAGGGTCTCACTAAGTTGCTAAGTTGCCCAGGATGGGCTCAAAATTGCAGTTCTCATGACTCAGCCTCCTGAAGTGCTACGATTACAGGCCTGTGCCACTGGGCTGGACTAGGGAGATTAATTTTTTATTGCTTCTCATTTATTTTGTTTATTGAGAAGGGGTCTTATAATGTAGTGTAGGGGTCCTGAACTTATGATTCTCATGCCTCAACCTCCCAGAGTGCTAGGATTATAGGTGTGCACCACTATACCCAGCTTTAAACTAACTGTTATTAACAATTCAGGTTACAGAAGCTTAAAAATGAAATACCACCCTTCAAACTTTATAAAGCATCATGAACACTCATGTTCACTATTGCTATCATTAAGCAGACATGAAAATACTCCTTCTCTTGTGGCCTAATTGCTTTTCTCCTGCCTGAGTCCCATTCATTCAATGCTAAAGATTCTGAAAGACTTTCTTATACTACCAGGAGCTGGTTAGTTAGAATCTCCATAATCCTCACACTACCTTCATCAGAACACTTGGTCTCTCGTTCTCCCCAGCTACCTGTCAGCAACCAATTGGAGTAGCAGTGTGTCCTAAAAAACAAAGTGGAAAGGAAGTGGGCCTATCTGCCCTCACATAGTATGGACATAGATGAAGGCAGACAACATTTATAAAGAACTAACCCACTGTCCAGCACATATTCACATGTTCAATTAATTCTCTGTGTGTGTAGATAGAAAACAAATGCTTACAAAGTGATTAAAGCTTAAAGATAAAATTTGGAGGTATAGACGGAGGTACAGCTCAGTAATAAGAGTATTTACTTAGTATGTCTGAGTACCAGCACTGCTCTCCCCCCACAGATTTATTACATTTTCTGGAATTTTGTAGAAAGCAGAATGCTATGTAATTTTAAAAATGATTATTTATAACAAAAACATTTTAAAAATTCTTTCAAGAAAAGATACTAAAATTAAGATAATATTTACTTCAGGTGACTTGATTTTGATTGATTATAAAAAATATGTCTAGATAAAAGTAAAGTCAACAGATAAACCTTAACTAATTCAACATGCTTTTTAAAGATTAAAATACCATTAGTAAACATAAAGACTCACCCACAGTTCTAAAACACAAAAAGACTAATGAATAAGCACTAAACTTGAAGAAAAGTCCCAGTATGAGAAATTCGTGTTACCTATAGGCAATCGATTCTTTTTATTTGCTGGAGTTGTTGCTGGAGAGAGCTGAGGGGTATTGTAGGGAGTCATTTCTAAACTACTGCTTTTTCCTGGTTTAGCCTGGGGTAGGTTTGCCAACAAATTGTCAAGAGCCATCCTATCTTCTCTCAGTTGATCTCCAGACATCACACTCTTCATAAAATTCACCTAGTGAAAGTAAAGGACATCAGCTAGTGAAATCAATTTTTAAAGCACAATATATATTACTTATACTATGTACACATTTATGACTATTCACATTCCTCACTAAAAGAATTCTGAAAATATCCTATTAAAAGAATAAAGGCAAGCAGTATGGTGATCTCTCACAAGACTGGAAATAAATATCCCCTTCGATCCAGCAACACCCCTCCTGGTAATATTTCCAAAAGAGGCCAAAACAACACATAACAGAGATAAATGTGTACCCATGTTCACAGCAGCACAACTAACAAGAGCTAAAACATGGAAATCATCAAAATACCCATCAACAGACCAATGGATACACAAACTGTGGTATTTATACACAATGGAATACTATGCATCTACAAAGTCTGACAGCTTGGAGGCTTTTATGGGCAAATGAAAGAAACTTGAGAATATCGTGCTTAGTAAAGTGATTCAGAGGCAGAAGGTGAAACATCAAATGGTCTCTATGATATGAGAGACCCAGATCACAACTCTTAAATGGAACTTAAAATGAAAAACAAAGTAAAACAGGGGCGTAGGGCAAGGAGGGAGCGAGGGAGGGGTCAGTAGGTAGAGGGACAAAAGGAGACCTTGTCACCTTGAGAAGATATGTACATGCACAAAATGCTCAACTTCATTATAAACCTTAAATTTTGCACTTATCAATAAAATGGGAAAAAAAGAATAAAGGTATTACCAGAGTAATAAGCTGACTGTAAGTTATATAAACCACAGTTCTGCTCAATCCTTCCAGAAGATTAACAGAGGACATGGGAGGGGTTTCCACTGCTCGACCCCC
Organism: Ctenodactylus gundi; assembly: GCA_004027205.1. Taxonomy (NCBI): domain Eukaryota; kingdom Metazoa; phylum Chordata; class Mammalia; order Rodentia; family Ctenodactylidae; genus Ctenodactylus; species Ctenodactylus gundi. The sequence continues at coordinate 557,723 of PVKB01000565.1, forward strand.
AATCACAACATCAAGAAAAGCAGCAACACAGCTCTGTTGAAACAGAAAAAGATCAAAGTAAGATATTCCCCTTATTATAACAGAACAAAATTTCTGATTAAAGTGGGCAAGCACACAAAAACTCTAAAGTCTTGAAAATTATTTAAAATCCAACAATTTAAAATATGAAACTCCATGTGGTCATAAAAAGTAACCTCAAAATATTCTGGCAAGCAAAGCAAACATGAGAGAAGGTTCATTATCTGAAAAGGGAGAGATGTGGTGGATGGAAGAATGTGCCTAGGAATTGCTTCTGTACACACAGAACCCTGGAAGGATACATGAAGACTAGTAACACAGAAGACTAACGACCTTTTGAAAAGAAAATAAAGGCTAGAGATGAAAGGTGAAAGAGAAACTTCATAAGGTAATTCTTGAATTTTAAATGAGGTTTAGTGTGGAGCCTACTTAAAATCTGACTGATATTGATGTCCAAGACCAGTCTGGACTACAGAGCGAGCCTCTGTCTCAAAAAAAAATCTGACTGGTGAAATTTTTATTCAAATAAATAATGCCATAAGAGCTAATTTATGAAGGACAAACAATTACTGCCAGTAGAAAAAAAAACACAAGTTTGATTCAATGGAAACTTCTTAAAAATAAAAATTTCAAAAATAATCTTGAGGAACCCTCAATCAAAATCCATTAACTTTCTCAAGAAACCTCTTCCCACTCTAAATTTTCTGTGAACTCTGACCGATTTTTTTTTTTTTTTTTTTTTTTTTTTTTTTTTTTTTTTTTTTTTTTTTTTTTTTTTTTTTTTTTTTTTTTTTTTTTTTTTTTTTTTTTTTTTTTTTTTTTTTTTTTTTTTGGTGAGACTGGATCTCCCTCTATACACCAGGCTGGTCTTGCCTAAACTTACTACTTAGCTCAGGCTGGCCCCAGACTCAGGGCAATCTTCTTGTCTCAGCAATTCTCCTGCCTCAGCTTCCCAAGTGCTGGGATTACAGGCGTGCGCCACCATGCCAGTTTGATTATTCCTAATCCATCAAGAGTTCCTGAATCCAGACATCAGGCAACACCAGCAGCTAATATTTTGGGGTTTCATCACTGTCTGGGATTTGGAAGACTGTAGGTAAAAACTGAGGCCATCAAGCTACAGATGGTGCTATGCATGGAGCCCTGTATGAACCAACCCTCCTACTGTGGGCCTCTGGACAGATAGCCTCTGAAAGAGATCCCCTCTCAGTGTGAACATTATTATGTATATTTTAAAGGAAAAAGAGGTTTATTGAGAAAGTAAAGCTCTAGAGGTGAAGTTAAGAGGAGGTCTCGAGTGACAGTGAACATGGACATGGTGACACATGCCTCTACAATCACAGCACTTGGGAGTCTGAGGCAGGAAGACTGCTGTGCATTTGAGGCCACTCTCAGCATGAAGGAGCCAGAGAGATTGGCACCCCCTTCTCCTTAGAGGGGGTAAATGATAGAATAGGTTAGGATAGATAGGCAGGACTAAGACACAGCATTCCAGGGGCCAAGAAAGCAGAGGTGGAATCATGGTAGAGTCAAGGTCTCAGGCGAGGCCCCTGCCTGCCTTTCTGGAAATCATAAAGGAGAAATACTGAAGATAGGCACTTTATCCTCCCCATCCTGGGTTCTTATAGACTCCTTAAGGTAAGCAAGAAGCTTACACTGTCCAACAACCTCTACCACAGGAGACATCTGAAACCACCAGAGCAAAAGCTCTAGTCCTTCACTCACTTGGGACTCTCACCAGAGACCCACTCTTGACTTCACCCTTGAGAGCTTTACTTTATCAATAAATATTTTCTTGCTTTACATACACAGCAAGACCCTGCCTAACAATAACAACTATCTTGGGGCTAGGGGTGGAGCTCTTGCCTATGGCTCTAGGTTCAATTCATGAGCATCACATAAACTGGGCACTGTGGCACAGACCTATAATCTCAGCACTTGAGAGCTGAGGCAGGAGGATTGCTATGAGTTCAAGGCTAGCCTGCACTTTACAGTGAGTTCAGGAGAAGTCTGGACTACAAAGTGGTAATAATAATAATAGGGCCTCAGCAGATAAGGATTAAGCTAAAGTGTTTGTCCAGCAAGGTCAAGGTCCTGCGTTCAATTCCCCAGTACCACATAAACTGGGTGTGGTGACACATGCCTGTAATTCCAGCACTAAGGAGGCTGAGGCAGGGAGATAGCTGGGAGTTCAAGACAAGCCTGGGTTCCATAGTGAGTTCAAGACCAGCTGGGACTACTGGGACTAAAGAGTGAGACCTGTCTCAAAAATAATAATAACAACAACAGTAATAATAATAAAATTAATTTTTAAAAGAAATAATAAAATACATGGTGGCACATGCCTACAATCCCAGCATTTAGGAATCTGAGGCAGGAGAACTCCTATGTGTTTGAGGCCAGGCCAGGCTACACAGTAAATTCAGGACCAACCTGGACTATAGAGCAGGTCCTTATCTCAAAAATTTTTTAATTAAAAAATAAAATAATTTTAAGGGCTAGGGATGTAGTTTGGTGGCTAGAGCGTTTGACTAGAGGGCACATGGCCCTTGATTCAATTCCGTAGTACACATAAAAATTAGCTGAAAGTACTGGCACAAAACTATAATCCTCTATAATCCTAGCAGTCAAAAGGCTGGCTGACTGGGCTGGAGGAATGGCTCAGCGGTTAAAGTGCTTAAGTGCCCTAGTTCGATTCCCCAGCACCACATGAGCTGGGTGTGGTGGCACATGCCTGTAATCCCAGCACTTGCGAGGCTGAGACAGGAGGATTGCCGTGAGTCCAAGACCAGCCTGGGCTACATAGAGAGTTCAGGACCTGCCTGGACCACAGAATGAGACTCTGTCTCAAAAAAAAAAAGAAAAAAGAAAAAATAAAAGGCTGGCTGACTGCATGAGGATTACCCCCTGGACTAAAGAATAAGACCCTGTCTCTAAATAAGTAAATAAACAATCTTAACAGTTCTTTCATTTTTATTACATCTTTTCAAAACTACTTTTAAGATGGAGGGTTAGTAATCTCTAGTAAAATTTTTCTAAATTTAAATTTAAATGTAACTAATTATAAAGCTAATTAATTACTGTATTATTAATTTACTTCTATACCACCTATAGACAAAATTAAATACACAGGTTTGGTTCACTAATACTTTACAAGAGAATCTGAAATAAAGTATTTCATACAATACAGTATTCTTTCTTACTTTGTCAAATTTTCCAAGACTGCTTTTTGTCCGGGGGTCTCCCTCTTCAGAGCCAGTCATTGCTAGCTGCTGCAAAAGCCGGCCAACCTGCGAGCCAAAGCACAAGTAGCTAGACAGACACAGGCCACAAATGCTATCAAATCATACTCTATGAAAACACTCCTATTATGTTCTAAAAATCTATTTTACAGCAATATTCACCTCTACTTGATCAGGCATACAAAATTAATGTTTTCCAATTTATTACACATATGTATATGTGTAACAAAATATGTGTCTTATCTATGTCAGTTTTTACTACTTCAGATGAGGAGTTATGGAGAAGAGGGCTGGGTATTAGTACAGCAGCTAAAGTGCTTGCCTCGCAAGCCTACGGCCCTGGGGTCAATTCCCTAGCGCTAAATATAAGCTGGACATGGTGGCAGACACCTATAATCTTAGCACTCAGGGGGCTGAGACAGGAGGATTACTGTGAGTTTGAGGCTGTCCTGGGCTACACAATGCACTCAGCACCAGCCTTAACTACAGAGCAGGACCCTGTCTTGAAAGAAAGAAAGGAAAAGAAAGGAAAAAAGAGGAAGTACTGATATGGTATTATTAAAAGTTGGGATTTTTGAGACAGGGTCTCCCTCTGTAGCCCAGCCTGGTCCTTAACTCATCATATAGCCCAGGCTAGCCTAAAAATAAGACCAATCCTCCTGTCTCAGTCTCCCCAGTGCTGGCATTATAAGTGTGCATCACCACATCCAGCTACTATGTGCTGCTGGGGGATCAAACCCACATTCTCATGCTTCCTAGGCAAGAGCTCTAACCACTGAGCTCCACTGGAAACTGAATTTGTAAAGGGTAACTCACTCATTAAATTACTTAAAGGTAATATGAAGTATTTTTCCCTTTAGAATTCACAAAGCACTCAAGATAGGATATTCTTCAATTTAAAAGCAAACAAGATCCTTTCTCAAAAAGAAAAAAAAAGCAAATAATTCCCACAGAATATAAGCTAATGAGTACATACTAATTCACAGAGCAAGTTCTCTACTGCCAAAACCAAATCATTAGTCTAGTGTCTTTAAGGGCTTCATACTGAAAGTAAGCATCACTATACCATCACCATCTCAATGTCTAAGACAAACTCTTTTCATTCATTTTAGTAGTATGCAATTCAAACTGTACTGAAATGATGAAACTAAAACTATAAATCCACTATCACAAGGATAAATGTAGTGTTTCACAGACACACAAAAAAAATATTTTACTGCAGGGATTTGTATATAGGAATTGTTAAATACTATGAAAATGACAGAACTCATTATGAAAAAAAGGATTATCACTTAAAAAAATAACTCCAAAGACAGTCTATCTTGAATAAAGCCAATTTCCACAATATTTCTGGGGGACATGATTAAAAGGTGGGAGGGAGGGGGCTGGAGGAATAGCTCCACAAATACCAATTAAAAACAGCCTCATGTTAGGACAGAGATTTTATTATATCAAATGAAGTATACCAGACTCCCAGTTTTCAATCTCTCTGGACTTTAAAATTATAGAAAAGGGATAGAGAACTTGTTCTAGAAAATGAAATCAGCTATGCACTTAAGTGTAAGGATTCCATTTAAAAATTAATGCAGGGCTGGAGGAATAGCACAGAATTTAAAGTGCTTGCCTAACAAGCACAAGACCCTGGGTTTGATTCCCCAGCACCAGATAAGCTGGGCATGGTGGTAGACCCCTGTAATCCCAGCATTCAGGAAGCTGAGGCAGAAGGATTGCCATGAGCTTGACGCTAGTCTGGGCTATATAGTGAGTTCAGGACCAGCCTGGACTACAGAGCAAGACCCTGCCTCACAAAAAACTGTAATGTGAATGTCTTATAACTATAATATTTTTAAATTCCAATATGATTGCTTGTTCCATAAAAAGCAAATATTCAGCAGAGTTGGAGGAAAATGTATGGTAAGAACATGCAAACAATGTCGGATTTTCCTTTTCTACCCCCCAAGACGAAATCAAATGATTTTAAAGTAAATGCTACAATAGTAACAGCAAAAACATACCTGCATCAGGTTAAACCGTGCCACCTCATTAATAGGAGCATCAGAAATGATTCCATACTGTTCTGGATTGACAACTGCAGGACAAATGAAGCAAGCCAGCAGGAGATCGGTACACATTGCCCTGACCTCCCCTACATCCAGTCTGTCCACACAAGACAGAGTTTTGTACATCTGGGACACAATCCACCGTAGACTATGTGGAAAGCAGTATGTGTTCTGTTTGAGATAACCAATAAATTTGTTCACCAGAGCCACAAGTTTGGCTTCATTGTAATCCACCATCTCCTGCACTTTTTGCCTAAATCTATCTGAACCTTTCTCCCCAAAATGTTTTTCCTGTTGAAATGGGGAAAATCTCTCAATTAGCTTGTTTGGATCTGTTTCCAGGTGATCTTCATCTTCAACAAGGAGCTGCATTATCGGCTCGTGTAAGGTAGCTGTGAGGAAAAGTTTGGCAGAAAAGAGTCCTTCAGAAAAAAGTTTAAATAAGATGCTGAAGGCACAAGTACCTCTCCTCAAAAGTCGCCTAGGGTTGTCACTTTCTTTAAGTTCAAATTCAATCAAGTATCGCAAAACTTGAAGGAGGTAGCTTTCATCTTCCTGCATAATACAGTTGCCATACAGGGAGGTAAAAACTGTGTAAATAACACTTTGTGTGTTCTCCTGATTAAGTTTCTCTCCAGCAACCAAAGAGGAGGCAATAAGACGAGGGTTCTCCCTTAGCCGACTCAAGAACTCGCCATAAGCAGTCTCCTGAAATCCCAGCTGCTTATATCCATCCACAAACTGCGTATCTTCTAAAATCTTGGCATGCTGGCAGCACTCAGCCGGGGAGGCTTCAGCACTAAAACAAAGCAGCAACAGGCAAAGTAACACTGGTAGCAGCAATGCTAAGAGGGGCAAGGAGTCACACTCACTCCAGTCTCCGTAATGACACCACTCTCAACTATTAAGTATTTTAGAGCAACTGCATGTGAATGATTAAAGACAGACAAAACTAAAAAAGTGCAAACAAGGTCAATGTCTTTCCATTAAGTTTAATGAAAAATATCAGCTTAAATAAAGATGCTAACAACTATTACCAGAAGCTGCAATCTATGAGTTAAATGAAAATGTTGCTGTAGTTAAAAACTGTTTTTAATTTGTGGTCACTGAAAATTCAAGAATATTCAAGAATATCAGAAATTGAAGAATATCAATATTAAAAAATAAAACTAACTGAGTATGCTGGTATGTGCCCATAAACCCACTACTTTGCAAGACTAAGGCAGGATGATATCTGGTTCCAACCACCAGAGCAACTTAGCAACTTAGTGAAACTGTCTCAAAATAAAACGTAAAAAATGGCTGGAAACAAAGCCAAAATTAAGTCTGTGTCACATGGATTGTTTAACCTTTCTTAAAAGCAACACACTGGTATGTAACAAGACACAGTCACATCCTTTATCCATACTTTTTACTTCTGGAAACATCCTAACAAAATAAGCCCAAAAGAAGGAGTGAAAAACTCTACAAAAATATTCCTAACTTCACTACCTTTCTTTTTATCTTTTTCCCCACTATTTTTATTAATATACATATGTAACACATAGTGTTTACAATGAATTTGGGTATTTCATGCACATACGTATCATATCAACTTTACAATCCCTTCCCATTTTTGACCCTCCCACACCCTCCCTATCCCTTCTCCCAACTCCAGCTATCACTTCATGTGGTTCTACAGAATGTCTGTGTTCTAGGTTTTCCAAGTCAGAGAAACTATACGGTACTTAACATATTAATCTTCCACACCTAAATCATTTCACTTAAGTCACCACTCCAACTCAGCTTCCTATTCCTTGAATGGGTCGCAGTAGTTAAATCTTGATGCCTCTTCTCTGAATCCAACCAATCCCTTTATTGGGATATTTACCAAAAGTTTTTCTTTTCTGTATTTTGCTGTATCTTTGTTGCTACTCTTAAACCTGGCCTTACCCACCAGTTCACATTAGGAAATAACTAGAAGCATGTAGTTCAAAAGACTAGTAAATTTTGGAAAGAAGAAAAAAAGTTAAATTTCAAATACCTTAGCTGAATACTGGAAGGTACATGTTTGTACATACACCCAGTTTATGTGGTGCTAAGGCAGCAAACCCAGGGCCTTGCATTTGCTAGGCAAGTGTTTTAGCCACTATGCCATCCCTTCAGCCCCCCCGCCTCTCTCTGTCTTTTTATTTTTTTTAACTAACTTTAAGGCAGTTTCTTGCTATGTTGCTCATGCTGGGCTCAAACTTGCAATCTTCCTGCCTCAGCCTCCCAGAATGCTGGGATTATAGGCATGAACCACCACACATAGGAGATGTCTGGCTTCTTAGCATTATACTGCAGCATTTTTTTTTAGCAGTACTGAGGACTGAGCCCACAGCTTTCCCACTTTCCCATTTTAAGAAGAGCTCTCACTAAGTTATTAAGTTGTCCAAGATGGGTTTGAACTTGTATGTACCCCAGGCTGGCCTCAAATTCATGGCAATACTCCTGCATCACATCCCGAGTGCTGGGATTACAGGTGTGTGTCATCACGCCAGCTTATGTGGTACTGGAGAATCAAACTAAGGCCCTACACTTGCTAGGCAGTTGACTAACCACTGCGCTATTCTTCCCACCCATAGCATCATACCCTTAACATCATTTTAAAGAATATAGCAGCTGGGCCTGGTGACACAGGGCTATAATCCCATTACTCTGGCAGACTGAGGCAGAAGAATTGCAAATTCAAGCTCAGCCTCTATAACTGAGCAGCTTAGTGACACCCTTTCTCAAAAATAAAAACTGAAAGGTATGCTGAGAATTTATCTCAACACCAAGGCCCTGGGTTCAATTCCCAGCACTATTAAAAAAAAAAAAAAAGTGGGCAAAGTTCTGTGGTTACAGCCCTTGTCTAACATATGCAAGGCCCTGGATTCCATTCCCCAGCACCACACAAAAATTAGCCAGACATGGTGGTACAAGCCTGTAATCCTAGCACTTGAGAAACTGAGGCACGATGATTGCCATGAGTTCAAGGTCACCATGGGTCCATAGTGAGTTCAGGACCAGCCTGGACTACACAGTAAGACCTTATCACAAAAAAATTAAAAATTAAAGTAAATTAAATACAGAGCATTATATTGTTGGAAATAGATTCATTTAGTTTCAGTTAACAATTAGCATAAAATTAAACTGGCTCACAAAATATATGACCTTTAAAATCTTTACCTGGTTATGATAAGCCGGTCCAAATTAATTCTCTGTTGCTTTGCAATCCACGCAGTGCGATACAGCTTTTCTGCTGTCTTAAGTACATCTGCATTAAGCCTCTGAATGAGCTGTTTCTCAGAGTTTACATATAAGCGCTCCTGCTTCAGGTGATGGGCTAGAGTATGAATATCAAGCTTCACCATCTTCAAAGGTACAGAGGCCAACCACTACGAGAAAAAGATAAACTTTATGTCATGGAAATTCTTTGCTAAATCAAAAGAGGTAGAAGAATACACTAAGATTTAGGTTATACTCAGTAACACTCATTTTTAAATGATTTTTTTTTTTTGAGACAGGCTGGTTCTGAACTCAGTATGGAGCCCAGGCTGGCCTTGGATTTGTGGCAATCCTCCTGCCTCAGCCTCCAGAGTGCTGGGACTATAGGCTGCTGGGACTACAGGGGAGTGCTGGGATCACGGGCATGCGCCACCACGCCCACGTTTGATCTATTTTTTTTTTAATATTATAAAAGCATTACAGGCTGTCCACAAAAAAAAAAAATGTAAATTGTAACAAACTCCAGGCTGGAGAATGGCACAGCAGTTAAAGCGCTTGTAAGCACAAGGCCGAGTTCAATTCCCCAGCACCACGTAAAGCTGGGTGTCATGGTGCACACCTGTAACCCTAGCACTCTGGGAGTCTGAGGCAGGTTGTTTATCCTGAATCCAAACCCAGCCTGTGCTACACCTGTGAGTTCAGAACCAGCCTGGGCTACAAATCATGACCCTGTCTCAAAATCTCAAAAAGGTAAAGAAATCAAAAATAAATTGTAACAAGTTCTTAATAAGACCACACAACTAAGACAAAGTCGGTAAACACTTCAAGACAAGTATCTATTTATTAGCCCCCACATTATCCTTGACTGTGCTGGTACCTCAAGGGCTAGGTTAGAGTGCTTGCCTAGCATGTGCAAGGCCCTGGGTTCAATTCCCCAGCATCACATAAAAGTCAGGCATGAGGATGAGACCGGAGGATTGCCATCAATTTGAAGCCATTCTGGGCTACAGAGTAAGTTCAGGACTACCCTGAATTACAGAGCAAGATCTTTTCGAAAACAAACAAGATGTACCTCAACTCTTCCTTCCTCTACTACTAGCCTACCATCATCTCTCACTGGGAGGCCTATGATCATCCTTCTAACTACTCTCTCCCTTCATTTTTGAATTTTTGGAATCTGTTCTCTCCAAAGCAAAGAATTAACCTTTAAACTGAGGTCACGCCACTTTATTGCCCTGCTAGAAATCATTCAAAGACCTTTCCTTACACATAAAATGAAACCTGAAGGTCCTACATGATCTCCCCAGGTGACTTCTCCAAGCCTATCTCCCATCATTCCACCCTTGTTCACATAGCCCAGATACGTGTCTCTGCCAATTCCTGAATAAGCCAAGTCGCTTCTCCCTGAAAGCCTCCACATTTGTTGAGTCCTCTGTCTCAAAGGTTCTTCCACCAGATAGTTCCAAGATCAGTGCCTTCACTTCAGTCAGGTTTCTCTGCTCAAATATCTACTCTGAAAGGTCTTTGGAGACAGACTGTTTGTACAGTGAAAATACCACTTCCTAAAAGCACCTGCTCCTAACTTGGCATCCTATTACAGATATCTTCTTGCATGTTAATCATGCCTATCGGATGACTTCCCTACTAAATGCCACCAGAGCCTAAGCCTGTCTGTCTTACTCACTCACTACTATAATTTCAGGCATTTAGGAAGGCCTGGTTTCATAGAATAAACAATAAATACTTGTCAAAGGTATAAATGAAATCACATAATTCTTGCTTATCTAGTAGCTAAATAGATACCAATAGCACACAGATTTTAAAGCATTATTAAGCTATACCCTTGTATCTTGAACCATTATGTATATATGTGATACATAATGTTTACAATGAGCCTGAGTATTTTGTGCACATGTCAAAATTGCAATCCCTCCCCTTCTCCTTTTTCAGCCCTCCTACACCCTCTCCATTCCCCCAACTCCCATGATCACCCCCATTTGTTTCTATAAAATGACTGTACTCTGTGTTTCTTATATTAGAGAAACCCTTCAATATTTCACCTTCTGCCTCTGACTCACTTCACTGAGCATGATGGTCTCAAGTTGCCTCCATTTACCTACAAAAACCTCAAATCTGTCTTTATGGAAGAATAGTACTCCACTGTGCAACATATACCACAATTTTCTTTCCATCGGTCTGTTGATGGGTATTTCAGCAGTTTCCACTTTTTGGTTATTGTTAGTTGTGCTGCTATGAACACGGGTATACATCTATCTGTTATATGTAGCTTTTAACTCTTTTGAAAAGATTCAAGAAGAGGTATCGTTGGATCAAACAGAATATTTATTTTCAACCTTTTGAGGAATTTCCATATTGTTCTCCATAGTGTTGGTACCAGTTTCCAATCCCACCAGCAGTATAAGAGTTCCTTTTCCCCACAACCTCACCAGCGCTGATTGCTGTCCAGACCACAAATTATATCAGCAATGGTACAGACAACAGAACACAATGGTGTGTGACCAGAGAGCACTCAGTTATTAAGTTAGGAAAAGACTGCTCATTGAGGAATTAAACACAGCCAGTTGTGGTAGTACACTCCTACAATCCCAGCACTCTCAATTCTACTCTCACATCTGTCCTTTACTTCTAATTCCTCTGCAAATAACTACCAAGAATCAATGACAACTGAAACAATGTCCTCATGTGTTCCTCTGCTTAGTTTCTTCTCTTTCCAATCTACCTTACACTAACAGATCAGGATTTCCAAAGCAACACTTTGTATAAACCTTTCCAGTCCTTCTCAAATCCTCTTCAAAAGCCACTTCCTGATAGCTTCAGAATATATTAAAAACATCCACAGAAGTCAGAAAAAAACCTATATGTTTAATTAAAACTGACCCTCACTCAATATTTTTTTGCTTCCAATAGTAGGCATCAAGGAGAAATCCCAGAAAGCTTTGAGTGTATTCGGCAAAAAGAATTTTTCCTCAAACCTTCCTCCCCACTCAATGCCAATTGTACCAAAATTTCCCCTCAACTACCAGGTCTTACTTTAGACTGCCTTTATTTCTGTTGATGTCAACCACAAGAAGCCCAGAAATCTCAGATCATCCCTCATCCTGTAGGACCTAATCCCTAGACTTTGTACATCACCTCTACCCTTCCCTATCTCTTCAATCATTTCCACAGTGGCCCCTGAAACATGAGTTCAATGATCTAAGAAACTCCTATAATCTGAACCTTCTCCAGAAAGTGTTTCTTTAGGGCTGGAAGAATGGCACAGCAGTTAAAGCACTTGCCTTACAAGCTCAAGGCTCTGAGTTGACACCCCAGCACCACATATAGCAAGCATAGTGGTGCACACCTGTAATTCCAAGCACTGGGAGCCTGAGGCAGGATCGTGCTTGGAGTTTAAGGGCAGCCTAGGGTTCCCAGTGAGTTCAGGACCAGTCTGGGCTACACAGGGATATCCTGCCTCAAAAAGGTTTTCTTTACCTCTGGCTTTAAGTGAACTATGGTTTTCCATGGGAATATTGTTCCCTCTACATCCCTCGCAGGCATAACTATTTTCTCAACCACACCCTTCACACTCAAAGACCTCTTTCATACCATTCTCCAGTGAAAAAAATGCAACTATGAGTCTTACTATCCACCCTGTTGCAGCTTTATTTTGCAGTCTTTTACACTTCCAACACTCCAAACTTGACCAGTCGACCCCATCAAGATTTTAAAGGCTTTGATCCTACCACTTTATTTATTTACTTACTTATTTTTGAGACAGGGTGTTGCTCTGTAGTCCAGGCTGATCTTGAACTCATTATGTAGCACAACTGGCCTCAAACTCACCGGGCAGTCCTCCTGTTCATATGATGTTGGGGAATGAAACTCAGGACCTTCTAACTGCTTTGCTACTCCTCCAGCCCTAATCCTACTTCTTAAACTAATATCCACTCTTCCATCTTTGTCTTCGTCCTTATTAAGCTAGCACAGACTCCGAGGCCTATCATTACTTCACTTCCTTAAAAGCACACTCAATTTACCTCCTCACCAGACCACACAATCCCAGTTAAACACAATGCTTTGCCATGTCTACTCCTGCGGATGAGAAAACACACAGTCCTCTTAAACTCGATCACAAAACCCAGATGGGCCTGTCCAGCTGCAGAGCATGCCTACTCTACTTTCCTGATCTATATACCACTCTCACTCTGCCAGCACCTATATCACACCAACTTCTCTGCCAATCTGATACCTTTATTCTTACTGTCAGCTCCTTGATTTATCCATGAGAAAACAGACGCAATGAGATTTTTCACAAGCTCATAGCACTACAGAAAAAAAGAGAATGGAGACTGAAACAGAGAGACAGAGTCTGACCTGCATCTGAATTCTTTACTGTTTTTTCTTTGAATGAACTACTTTTCTCCCAGTCCTACCCTATCTTGACTTTAGCTAACCAGATACCTCTTTTCACATCCATTCAAGAACAGTATTATAGTGATATCAACCACCTACACCATCCCCAGCATCAATGTTTCTATTTCTACTGAATCATTTTCACCAACACATATTTTATTTTTTATTTAGAAAGAAAAATTTTTTTCAGTCAGGAGCAACTGGAACATGCCTGTTATCCTAGCACTAGGGACACTGAATCAAGAGCATCAAAGTTCAAGGCTAGCCTGGGCAACTTACTGAGATCTTATCTCTAAATAAATAAATGGCTCGGGGATGGAGCTTTAGGGCACAGTGCCTCTGAGTTCAACTGCCAATACTACAAATAAATTGACTATACCCCTGCCTATTAAATCAGATTTTAAGCCAGGCATGGTGATGCAGGCATGTAATATCTGCCCTCGGGAGGTTGAGGCAGGATGGATCTTGAGTTTGAGACCAGCCTAATCTACATAGCAATTTCAAGAGCAGCCTAACCTACTTGGCAAGACCCTTTCTTGAAAAAATAAGGGGGGGGGGGGGGAGAAAAAAACAAACAGGGCTGGAGGAATAGCAGCGGTTAAAGGGCTTGCCTCCCAAGTTCAAGGCCCTGTGTTCAATTCCCCAGCACCACATAGACTGGGTGTGGTGGTGCACACCTGTAACCCAGCACTCGGAAGTCTGGGAGGACTGCCATGAGTTCAAGTTCAGCCTGGGCTCCATAGTGACTTCAGGACCAGCCTGCACTGCAGAGAGAGGCCTTGACAGACACACACACACACACACACACACACACACGTGTTTAAGCGTCTCAACTCCTACAATTAACACTTATCAAGCAAGGCATGGTGGCGCATGCCTATAAACTCAGCACTGTCTCAGGAGGCTGAGCTGAAGGCCAGCCTGGGCTACAAGGTGAGTTCAGAACAGCCTGGACTATAAAGGAGATCCTGACTCAAAAAAAAAAAAAAAAAAAAAAAATTGAGGCTAGAGGAACAGCAGCATAGTGGTTCCAGCTTGCCTAGCAAGCCCAAGGCTCTGAGTTCAATTACCCAGCATAAGCAAGCACGGTGACATATGTCTATAAGATGTATCCCAGCACTCAGGAGGCCTTGGCAGGAGACAGAGTTAGAGGCCAGCCTGTGCTACACAAGTTCAGGACCAGTTTGGACTACAGAGGAAGACCCTGTCTCTAAACAAAAATGAAAATAAACAAAAAAACATCAGGGCTCATGAAACAGCACAGCAGTCAAAACACTTGCGTAGCAAGTACAAGGTCCTATGGTAGAACATACTTGTAATCCAGCACTCGAAAGGCTGATGCTGGAGGATTTCAGCGAGTTTGAGGCCAGCCTGGGCTCCAGAGTGAGTTCAGGACCAGCTTGGGGTACAGAGAGAGACCCTGACTTTAAAAAAAAAAGGCTATATAACAGTAGTTCTCTTCACCTTTCCCTAAGATCAGCAAACTATGGCTTGTGAGCCAAATTTAGCCTATCATCTCTCTGTATAAATAAAATTTTATTGGGACTTATCCATGTTCAATTCTACATGGTCTGTGTCCATTTTCAAATCAAAACATCAGAACTGAATAGCTGCCACAGTCCTTCATAATCCATATGGCTCACAAGCTGTTGTGGTTAGGATCTGGAGTGTCCCCCAAAAGCCTCATGTATTTTAATGGAACCATGTGATGTTGGTGGATTGGGGTCTGGTCTGGAGGGGTGGATTGCAGTTAAGTTAGGATTAAAGGTGTGTAGTGGCCACACCTGGACACAGGGGGGACTGGTTACTGGGCGGAGACCTGAAAGGATACATAAGCTGCACCTGCCTTCCTGGAGGACCAGGACTAGTCTCAACTAGCCTCAGCTTGTCTTCCTGTTTGTCTGGGGAAGCTGCCTCCACCTCTCTCTCTGTCATGTACTTCGATTGTTGCTGGTCACCCCTGAATGGACTGTGACCTTCGAGACTGTGAGCTGAAATAAGTCTTTCCTTTCCTAAGTTTGTGGGTGTCAGGTATTGAGTCATAGCAACAAAAAAGTAACTAAGACACAAGCCCAAAACATTTACTATCTAATCCTCTGCAGAAAATTTTTGCTAACTGTTGATAAACAAATATATCTACTCCAACACAGAGAATGGAAAGAAAGCACAGCCTAATAAGATGAAAATGTATGAATTTTAAAATACAAGTGTGAAACAGGAAATATATAGTATATATATATTAACAACTATATCTAAATGGACTCCTACAACTGAAGAAATCTTAAAAGTAGAAAAAATTACTTCAAACTTTTTATGGGATGAGAATCACATTTAATATTTTTGATAATTTCTATTTAAAGACTTTCCATCTTAATGTGTATCTAACTGTTCCAAACTATAAATAACAGCTAGTGGTCAAATAAAATAACCCTTCATTAATCTAATAAATTCAGGAATAATGTTAAGAAGGTCAATAAAAGGATGTGGAGATGTGACTCCGTGGTAGAACTCTCCTAGTATGCATGAGGACCTAGGCCCATCCCCAGTACCACTGAGAAAGAGGGAGGAAGAAAATAAGTTCCTACTTTAATTAAATATAGATAATATTTTAGTCAACATTGTGGAAAACATAGTAAAAATGGAGTCAAAAGGACACAAGTACCTAGGTTCAATACCCTGTTCAATCCCCTATTCTACAAATATATCTTTCAGCTCATTGATCAGAAATGAAATATAAAAATTTCATAACACAAAATTTCCTAGTTGTATTACATCTTGCACTAATTTCTGGCATACCGAAGCTTAGTTCTTTGCTAGACCGTTTAAGAAAAGTCATGCTGAGGCAGGGGCATAGCTCAGTGATTAAAGCACCTGCCTAACAAGACCAGGCGTTCGATTCCCCAGCACCACTTAAGCCAGGTGTGGTGGCACATACTAGCAGATCCAGCACTCAAGAGGCTGAGATAGGACTGCTGTAAGGTGAGGCCAACTCGGGTAGCAGAGCGAGACCCATCTCAAAAACAAAAATGACAAAAAAACACAAGAGAAGTCAGGATTATTTTTGAGGTTTTATTTTTGTATTTTGTTACTGTTTTGTAGCACTGGAGACAGGAATCAGGCCTGACACATGCCAGGCAAGTGCTCTACCACCAAGCAATACATCAGCCATGAAAAGCCACTTTTTACACTAACTTTCACCTACCAGCATATCAAAGCCATCAGAAGTAATAATGGGAGGAGCAGCTGGAGGAACTGCAAGGCTGATAAATTGTAAGGCCCTGGGTTGACTCCCCAGCACCTCATAAACTGGGCGTGGTGGCACAGACCTATAATCCCAGCACTCGGAAGGCTGAGGTAGAGGACTGCCACGAGTCCAAGGCCAGCCTGGGCTCGATAGTGAGTTCAGGACCAGCCTGGGCTCCATAGTGAGACCCTGTCTTAAAGAAAGAGAGAGGGAGAGAGAAGAAGGGAGGGAGGGAAGTAATAATGGTTGAGATTGAAGAGTTTTAATTAACTGGTGGTAGTAAACTGCAGGTGTGTTTAGGAAACAAAACCAACAATCTCACCACACATTTCAGGCTTCTGCTAAGCACCAACTAGGTGCTTCTCACTGACATTTTCACTTGATCGACTAACACTTCTAAAAGATAAAGTTTTCTTTTGTCTTGTGCTGGCGCTGGAACTCAGGGTCTTGTTCATGGCAAGTACTGGCTCTACTACTGAGCTACATCCAGCCCCACAACAGGGATTTCCAATCACGTTTTTCAGCTGACAAAACTAAAAATGTAAGCATTTTCCCAAGGTTAAATTAGTAACTGTAAATAGAATGCAGATGTATCTGGCCTCAGAACTCAGTTTTTAACCACTAAGCCATTCTCCTCCCCAAGATGAGTGTTTTAATTAATGGTCAAGGCTACCACTTATAAGTGCCCCACTCTTTCAACAACTATTAATACATAAGTCATTACCTAGACTACTTTTTGCTTTCTTGGAAAGCTTCCAGAGGTCTGACAAAGTGAGGTTTAGCTGGATTTCAGGACTAAACAAATAACCTAAATTCTCTCAAATTCTGAAAAAAAAGATATATATCGAAGTTTTTAAAAATTCCTAGGAATCTAAAATGTATATACTAACAAAAGTTCTAAGTAGCTTATAAATAATAATGCAATGAGCTCAAAACCAGCTATATAATCTCTAGTATAATCTTCTTGGAAACAGGGTTGTTTCCAAATGAAAAACAAAACAAAAAAATCGATAATATGTGTACAATCACCTATAATTACCACTCTATGATTATGATTTTCTATATATATTTATGCAGGCTTCAGAGTATTTTGGCCATCTCTCTCTCTCTCTCTCTCTCCCTCTCCCTCTCCCCCTCCCTCCACGAAAAAAAACTAGGACTTTCTGTGGGCAATTGAGTCCAATAGTAATGTTGTTAGGGGTGACTTGTACTCAACATGTCATCTGCCTTCTTCCAATGTGGAAGTTTAAGATTAAAACAGCTCTCTGTTAGAAAAGGTTAGGCAACACTCAAGATTATTATCTGTCCCCAAATCACTACTTAGCTGAGATTACTATGATTTCAATACCCTCCCTGATCTCTCTCCTTGCTGCTACTGAAGAAATCTTTCCAAAGTACAAAAATTTGTCACACAACTCCACATTGCCTACAAGATAGTGTCCCCGGTTGGATACATGGCATCAAGCCCTCAATCACGATATCCCTCTTCTGACATCTTCTACCTCATGTCACCATGTCTTTGCTTCAAAAACAGGTGCTGCTGCCCTAGTGTGTGCAACATCTGCAAGGGCTGACACATAAGCTTAAGAGGCCAAGCCCTGAATGAACCCAAATGTAACCTGCTAGATCCAGGGGCCAAGTCCCTTCCTTCTGTGGAGCTCTGTAGAGCCTCTTGCCAACAAGAAGACCCCCTCCTCTCCTATGACACTGAACCCTAAATCACTATGCAGGAAAATCACCCCATTTTTAAGTCTCTTTTAGTCCTATCATTTACATTATGAAGAAAAGTCCAAGATGCCAATTTGTTTTCAACATTTCTCTAATACTTGCTAACCTATTTTTAATAAAAGATGACAGGCCTCAAGTTCAGCATCTTCTGAAAACAACAGCTAATTACATTTTAATTAACAATTTTGTTTTTATCGTATTTAAGCTGCCTTGTAAAGCGTGACACTATCTTTCCACTATGTTAATAACATACACCTTCTGAAAACATTTTTAGGACTGAAAGTACAGCTCAGTGGTGTCTATTATGTGTAAAGTCCTACACTGGTATCAAGTATTACACAACAAAATAAAGATTAAAAATTTTGAGGGCTAAAGGAATGGCACAGCAGTTAAAGCACTTGCCTAGCAAGCAAAAGGGCTGAGTTCAATTCCCCAGCACCACATAAGATGGGCATGGTGGCACATACCTTTAATTCCAGCACTCAGGAGTCTGAGGCAGGACTGCCCTGAGTCCAAGGATAATTTGGACTACATAGTGAGTTCAGGACCAGCCGGGGCTACAAAGTGAGACCCTGCCTCAAAAAAAAAAAAAAAAAAAAAAGTAAAATAAAATAAATTGAGCTGGCAGAATGAGGCCCTACCTCAAAAAAAATTTTTTTAAATTAGGCACGGCAGTGCACACCTATAATCCCAGCACTCAGGAAGCTGAGGCAGCAGGACTGTTATGAGTTCAAGGCTAGCCTGGGTTACATAGTAAGTTCAGAACCAGTCTGGACTACAGGGTGAAACTGTCTCATAAAAAAAAAAAAGAGTTTAAATGGAATATAGACTTGGAAAACAAAAAAGCATGTCACTAAAGGATTAAGTATAAAAGAGCTGTTATATACTGATGCCTAAATCTTTTTATTTTCCGGCTTAATCTTTATTTGAACATGCAACACAGGGGAGACCAGCCATTCAGGCTGAACCAGGTGCCCAAGAAGAACCCAAAAGTTGTTTCTATGCCAACCATGGACTCTGTCTCCACTGAGGACCATTTCCTTGTCTAGATAATGTCCAAAGGCTTTCAGTATCAGACTAAATCAAAGGCCACACAGTGTGACCACTCCCAAATACCTTACTGCAATCTGTAGGTGTTTAATCCTTGGCATTTCTTAGATTAGGAAGAAGTGTAATCATTTATCACCACCAGATACCCTTACCCTACCCCCAAAAAACACCCTCAGGAAAGAGCTGAGATTTCAAACTATCCTTATTAAGCCACCAGAAGTTACTCCCTTAGCTGGAAGCACTTATTAATCCGTCTTGCCAAAAGCTGAGCCCTGGCAAGTTTCTTTTGAAAGGTGAACCTTTTCCTGAGGATCCAAAACAAACAGTTTCCTAAAGTTGGGACCCATATGACTTTTTTCCCCCATTTTATCGATATGTATACGTGCAAAATTTAAGGCTTACAATGAAGTTGAGCATTTTGTGCACATACCCTGCCAAGGACACAAGGGCTTTCCCACTCTCTTTCTGGCCCTCCCCCCTTTCCCCTCCCTCCCTTCTCACTCACCCTACCCCCCATTTCACTTTGTTTTTCGCTTTAAGTCCCTTAATAGTTGTGGTCTGGGACTCTCATATCAGGGAGACCATTCGATGTTTCACCTTCTGCCTCTGAATCACTTCACTAAGCATGATGTTCTCAAGCTTCCTCCATTTGCTCGCAAAGGCCTCCACACTGTTGGACTTTATTGATGCATAGTATTCCATTGTGTACAAATACCACAGTTTTGTGTATCCACTGGTCTGTTGATGGGTATTTTGGTGACTTCCACATGCTAGCTATTGTTAGTCGTGCTGTTATGAACATGGGTATACATATATCTCTGCTGTGTGTTGTTTTGGCCTCTTTTGGATATATTCCCAGGAGGGGTGTCGCTGGATCGAAGGGGATTATTTATTTCCATTCTTTTGAGAGATCTCCATACTGCTTTCCTGAGTGGTTGTACGAATTTACATTCCTACCAGCAGTGCAAGAGAGTTCCTTTTTCCCCCACATCCTCGCCAGCACTGATTGCTATTTGACTTGTTGATATAGGCCATTCTCTCTGGATACCTTAGTGTTGTTTTGATTGGCATCTCTCTTATGGTTAGAGATGCTGAACATCTATCTTTTCATGTATCTATTGGCCTTTTGTACTTCTTTGTGTGTGAACTGCCTCTTAGAACTCTTTTTTTAATTAAACATTTTTCCACATAGTGTTTATATATCACAAAGTAATAGACAGGTAGATGACTGCTACTTTTACATGACCTACCTCCAAGTTATCTCTTGCATTTTGTCAAATAATTTTAATGAAAGAGAAACTTGTGGTGGTACAGGCCTGTAAATTCCACCATTTTGGAAGGCTGAGGCAGGAGGATTGCTAAATTGAACCCTAGGCAACTTAATGACTTAGCTAGATTCTGTCTCAAAATAAAAAATAAAAAATGGCTGTGTAGCTCAGAGTGAAGGCTTTGAGTTTGTGTCTGTTGAAGGGATTACGTCAACTTGTGTTCATTGAAGGGATTATGTCCACGCCTCCATTAGGATTAGGATTTGTCAACCACCCTAGATTGGGGATCAAAAACTGGTCTGGACTAGAGTGTGAATCATTTGTGGGTTGGCCAATGAGAGTAGAGCACACACCCATATATGGGAGGGCCAAATGGAATTCCAAGGGTATAAAAGGAAGGAAGAGAGAAGATTGTTACAGCTTCTTTCTCCAGGAAAGGTCTGGCCTTCACAACTATCTATGTATGCCGACTACACATCGCATATCACAAATCGCAGATCATCAGCAAAGATTCACTCTCGACTTGTGCCTTTCTGCCCATTGCTGCTCTTCAGTTGCTAATCCTCAGGCTTTGGTCTTAACCCAAAATTTACAGCAGACGCTCACCTCACCAGCTGTTCTGCAGTCCAGACGGGAGATCTACTTCACGGCTGAGCAGCCATCTTGGACCACCTCTATCCTTGGATTTGTAAGCCTTCCTAATAGACCTTTTCATGATAAAAATGTGTAAATTCTGTTTTTTGAAAGAACCCAAACTAATACAGGATTTAATCCCCAATACCACAAATAACAACAACTATAATAATAATAATTTTAATATAAGAATTTTAATTACCCATCACTTTTCCAGGATCTAAACAATGTATTTAAAAGATGTGTCCCCTGCAAAAAAAATTTTTTTAACATCATGCTGAATTACAATGATTTGTCCACATTTGTTTCCCTTTAAAGACTTATCTCCTTGTGAGTCCAAGGCTAAGCTGGGCTACATAAAGATTTCAAGACCAGCCTGGACTACAGAGCGAGACCCTGCCTCAAAAAAAAAAAAAAATTATACCTATTTATTTCCCAGGAAAAATGAGTGTACAAAAATAGCCATGCAATCTATAAATGGATATCAGAAACTTTCACAATTACATAAGCCTCCATTAATCTTATTTATTGATCTTAAAATACCACCAAATCCAAAGCTGGACGTGATAGCACAACACTTGCGAGGCTGAGGTAGGCGGATTGCCGTAAGTTCAAGGCCAGCATGGGCTACGTGAGTTCAGGACCAGCCTGGAGAAACAGCTTAGCAGTTATAGGGCTTGCCTAGCAAGCTCAAGGCCCTGGTTCAATTCCTCAGCATTACATAGGTCGGGTATGGTGGCACACGATATATAATTTGACATCAAAATGAACCAAATTAGAAAAACCAAAATCCTCAGAGGCTGGAGATATAGCTCAATAGTAAAGTGTTTGTCTTGCATGCATACGTTCTGGGGTTGATCCCCAGCACACTAAAAAAATGAAAATAAAATCCTATGAAGTACTTTCAAAGTTCCAAGAAGATTTTACAATCCACAAGCTCTGCAGAAGCTCTGGTGCTGGGAAAAAGCTTCTTCCACAAAACAACCAAATGGAGGAGAGCAGAAAGAGAACTCTAAGCTGCCATATTCCAGCTGAGCCACAGGGCTGGTAAAGCCTATTTCAAGGTCCCAGAGCCCACCAGTAAAATCAAAGTAAACACAGGAGCAGTAGGCCATCATATACATTTCATCACATTTACCAGAATGGTATTCCATAGAAACTATACATACTCATTCTTAAATTTCAAACTGCATTGCTGCCATTGACTGTATCACTAACTATAAATTTTTAAAAATTACCTGGCTAGTTAAAACAGCTTTTCAAAAATAAATCAGACACTAAAATGTCTCTAACATTATGGAGTGTATCACTTCAAATATTTTATATAATGCTAAGAAAAATAACTTAGTAAACTTTAGTTATTATCACTACTACAGTATTGTGAAATGATGAAACAGAAGATTCATAGAAAGGGTCTGAGAACATAGCTCAGCAGTTACAGCACTTGTCTAGCAAGTGCAAGATCCTGGGTTCTATTGCTCAGCACCACATGACCTGGGCATGCCAGCACATGCCTGCAATCAGGATCAGTCTGGACTACAGGTCCAGCCTGGGCTGCATAACTAGTTCGGGACCAGAATGAGAAGACCTTGTCTCAAAAAAATAAATAAATAAAAAAAATAAAGAAAGAAAAATTTATAGAAAGGATTAATAAGTCACTTTTTATCAGAATCCAAGCTGGCCCATCACAACCTTAAGTAGGCAGATATTGAAAGGTACCTGATTTAGAAGAATCTAGTTAAATTCCTTGAATTTGGGCTGAGGATGTAGCTCAGAGGCAGAGCGCTTGCCTGACACACTCAAGGTCCTGAGTTCAATCCTCAGTACCAAAAATGGAAAAAAAGACCCCCCACAAAAGAAATCTTAATTCTAAGGAAGAAAATAAAGACAAAATAATTTCTACAAAAATATTCCCCTATTATTTCTTAAATTTTTCTGATACAAATATCCAGGTGATGGCTATACAGTGAGGCCCTATCTCAAATAACAAATACATAAAAATAACAGATATCAGGTGATATATGACTCATATTTTTATAAGTAGACAGGATTTGCTTTTAAAAAAAAAGGAGGGCTAGAGTAATGACTCAGTGGTTAAAGCACTAGCAAGCACTAAGTACCTGAGTTCGATTCCCCAGGATACCACATATGCCAGGTGTGGTGGTGCATGCCTGTAATCCCAGCGCTGGGGAGGCTGAGAAGGGAGGACTGCCTTGAGTCCAAGGCCAGTGTGGGCCCAAAAGTGAGTTCTGGAGCAGCCTGGGCTACAGAGTGAGACCCTGTCTCAAAAGAAGAAGAAGAAGAAGGAGGAGGAGGAGGAGGAGGAGGAAGAGGAGGAGGAGGAGGAGGAAAGAAAGAGGAAGAAGAGGAAGAAGAAGAAGAAGAAGAGGAGGAGGAGGAGAAGGAGGAGGAGAAAATAGTGAATTAAAAAATAAAAGAAAGGAGACAGTTCTGAGTGGGTTGAAAATAGATAAATTATCTAATGCCTAAGAACAAAAAAATACAAGTCAGGTATGGTGGTACATGCTTGTAATTCCAGCGCTCTGGGAATCTGAAGCAGAAAGATCCAAAATTCAAGCCCAGTCTGGGCAACTAGCAACTTAGTGAGATCCTGTTTCAAAACCAAAAAAGACTGGGAATGTGGTTCTAGTGGCACAGCACTTCACGGAAGACCTTGGGTTTAATCCCCAGGACTGGAAGGGGAAAAAGAGGAAAGGACAGAAGGAAGGCAGAAAGTTAGTTTGATGACATGCTTTCCACTCTTCTACACATAGGTGTGGCATATTTTATCAGAGCAAGACCAAGCAAGTGCTCCTCCAGAAAGACATTTCAGATAACGAGCAGATACTATGCCTGTATTCATAGCTAAAGAGTGCTCCTAAAGCCTTGTATTAAAAGAGTAGCTTAACAAAAAAAAAAAAAAAGTGTATAAAAACATATACACTGGGCTATGGATTTACTTCAGCAGTTGAGCACTTGCCTATCAAGTGTGAGGTCCTGGGTTTGGTTGTCAGTATAAAAATTAAAATAACACACACACACACACACACACACACACACACACACACACGAGTTGGGGGTGTAGCTCAGTGCAGAGCATTTGCCTAGAGTTGCCCAACACATGTGAGATCCTGGTATCAACAGAAAGCCCTACAAAACACACACCAAGTGTCAAAATCCACTGTCTTTTTCTTCCAACTTCAAGTACTTAATAGGTATCTGGTTCGTCTTCAAACTCAAAAAAAAGACATTGCAGACTCTTATAAACTATTTTTCTTTTTCATTTGTTCAATCATTCATTTATGCACATTTATCATGAGAAATTCAAGTGTAGAACACAGGTATTCACTACTTCCTCTAATTATTGCACTGCAGAGTTCAAAATCTTAGTTTAAACTATAAAACAAAAGAACTGCCCCTCTGAAAATGTTTTTATGAAATCACAACATATATTAAAACATATTCAGAAAAACTAGGAAATACAGATAAGCATAAAAATATTTTTATTACTTACAATATTAGTAACCAGAAATGAAACAACTTAGTGCATAAAACACCTTCTATAATGTATAATTGAAAATGGAAGTACTACGTACTACTCTGCCATAAAGATAAATCTGAATTATTTGTAGAAAAATGGAAACACCTTGAGACTGTCATGCTTAGCAAAATGAATCAGATAAAGTTAAATATCATATCGTTTCTGTAATGAGAAAATCAAACCATAAAGAAATTGATGAAAGAGTAGGAAAATAGGGGGCTGGAGGAATAGCTCAGCGGTTAAAGTGCTTGCCTAGAAAATGCTAAGTACTCAAGTTCGAGTTTCATTCAAGTGGGCATAGTGATGCACACCTGTAATCCCAGAACTCGGGAGGCTGAGTCAGAAGGATTGCTGTGAGTTCGAGGCTAGTCTGGGCTATATAGTGAGCTCAGAACCACCATGGACTACAGACTAAGACCCTGTCTCAAACAAACAAACAAGGAAACAAACAAAAAAAGTGGGCTAGGGATGTAGCACAATGTAAATGAAGGTCCTGAGTTGAATTCCCCAAACCTGATAAATATTTTTTAAAAAGAAAGTAGGAATATAGACTTCGTTGGGAAAAAAAGGGGATATGAGGGAGAGAAAGGGAGTGAGATTGGTGAGATTAGAAGCAATTTTTGCATGACAGCACTGTATAAACTTACAATTTACACGTTTAGCTACACACATAAGAATTATTTCCTTCTGTAAAGTTTTATTTATTTCAGGTCCCTTCCCCCACCATCCACCCTTCTTCTGTGCCCCAGTACTGGTGACTGAACTCAGGACCTCCACACTGAGCTACAGGACAGGCCCTTCTATCTTTAATTTTGAGGCTGGGGTCTGGCTAAGTTGCTAAATTGCCCAGGCTGGACTCAAACTTTCAAGCCTCCTGCCAAGCTTCTCAGTGTTCCCAGATTTCAGGTTTTACCACCATACCTGGCTTTACTAAGAGTGTTTACCTCTGTCTGCGGAGTAAGAAGGAAAGCCTGAAGGGGAAACTTCTACTTTTTCTACTATATAAACTATACCACTTAGGGATGGAGGAATAGCGCAGTGCTTAGAGTGCCTGCCTAGCAAGCACAAGGCCCTGGGTTCAACTTGCCAGCACCTCATAAACTGGGCGTGGTGGTGCATGCCTGTAATCCTAGCACTCAGGAGGCTAAGACAGGAGGTTTGCCATGAGTTCAAGGCCAGCCTGGGCTCCCTAGAGAGTTCAGGACCAGCCTCAGCTATAGAGTGAGAACTTGTCTCAAAAAAAAAAAAAAAAATCGAAGGTGAAAGTGCTGGAAGTGTAGCTCAGTGGTTAAACCACTTGCCTAGGATGCTCAAGGACCTACAGTTCGATTCCCCACCACCACATAAAAATTAACTGGATGCAACGGTGCTCAGCACTTGGGAAGCTAAGGTAGTAGGATCACCATGAGCTGGAGACCAGGCCGGGGCTGCACAGAGAGTTCAGGACCAACTCAAAAAATAATAATAAAATAGAAAATGGGCCAATGTCATACCCAGCATCCCAGCCCTGGAATCCTAGCACTTTGGTAGGCTAAGGCAGGAGAATTGCAAGTCTGGGTGCAGGCTGGGCAACTCAGCAAGACCCTGTCTCGGATAAACAACAAAAAGGGCTTAGGGATACAACCCAGAGCAAAGGCCCTGTGTTCAATCCCTAGTACCAAGATAAAGGCTGAAGATAGTAGTTCCATGTGAATGCCTTTGGCTCCCGGTTCTGAATACAAAAATAAAAAGGGCTGGGCATGTACCTCAGTGCAAAGGCCCTAGTTTCAATTCCTAGTACTGCAGAAAAAAGAAAGAAAGAAATAAAAAGTCAGTCAATCAATCAGTGGTGCCAAAGTTGAAAAGACCCAAAGGAGATTTAGAGGTAGAGGCATCAAAAAATCATTATCTATCTGTCTACACACACACACACACACACACACACACACACACACACACATACACACACACAAATGTATATAAAACTTTCACCTCACAGATGAGAAAACAGGCTCAGAAAAGTCAAGTCACTTACTGCCTAATCATACAGCTATCATGTAACAGAGAAGGAACTCAAACTTACATTTGTTTGATGCCAACACCCATAGTCTTCACTCCCTGTGCTACCTCTATGGTTCTTCAGATCTACAGATTTCATGTTTCCTGTAAGCAATTCACTGCAATGGACTCCAGAAAGGGCGGTGATCCAACTGAGCCAAATCACTCCTCCACACAGTTGCACAGTGAATGAACTTCTGGTTGTGTGGAAAGAGAGGCCCAGACTTTTCAGCTCTTCTTCATCTCAAACTGTTTTAATATTTCTTACCAGTTTTCTCTTTTACAGATCTAACAAGCTAGCTTCTCTGCACCCCAAGACCTAATCTCCCACTCAATTTATAAATTCCTCTATCCTCACTCATTTTTGTTCAAGTCATTTCCCCGTCTCTGAGCCTTTCTCAATAACCCTATTACCAATTACATCTAGTTCAAATGTCATCTCCTCCACATAGAACACCCTTATTCTCCCACTTAGTATCAGTATCTCTAATGTACATTTTCTTGACCCTTCAGAGGAGGACCTCTATTATGAAATCACGAAGTAAAAAAGAATTCTCAGGGCTGGAGGAATGGCTCAGCGGTTATAGCGCTTGAGCAAGCGCTAAGTACCCGAGTTCGACTCCCCAGTACCACATAAGCTGGGTGTGGTGGTGCACGCCTGTAATCCCAGCACTCTGGAGGCTGGGGCAGGAGGATTGCCATGAGTCCAAGGCCAGCCTGGGCTCCATAGTGAATTCAGGCCAGCCTGGGCCACAGAGTGAGACCCTGTCTCAAAAAAAAAAAAATCTCTCTCCATACCTTACTAATCAAGAAGAAAAAAAAGATGTCTTTACAAGAGAAATCTAGTGAATATTATATTACTAAAAAAGAACAAACTTACATCAACAATAAAATTGGAATCATATGCCTCCTATGAGGTACAATGGGAGAACTAAACTTGTTTGTGTTTCCTTCAGCAAAAAACGTTTAGCCTGACTGAAAAACTGTTCAGATAAATCCAAATTGAGGGGAACACTACAAACAAGTGGTCAAAATGCTTTGAACACCCATGTACTCTTGACGTAGATCAGCCATTTTTCCCTCCGAGGGCATAGCTGAGTGGTCAGAGTGCTTGCCTAGTAAGCACAAGACCCTGAGTTCAATTCTCCAGCGTCACATAAGCCAGGTGTGATGGCACATGCCTGTAATCCAAGCACTTGGGAGACTCACACAGGATGACTGCTATGAGTTCTAGGCCAAGCTGGGCTCCATACTGAGTTGAGGACCAGCCTAGACTACAGAGTGAGACCCTGTGTCAAAAAAAAAAAAAAAGAGAGAAAAAACAAATAACTAAGGGCAGTAAAATATCCTTAACTGGATCTTGGATTAAATAACAACTATAAAACCCACCTAAGCGCACTATTGGGACAAACAGGTAAATGGACTATATTCTAAGTAATAATATTATAACCATGTTAAATACCTTGAGTGTGACAACTGAATTGTGGAAAAGTAAGGGTCCAGTTCTTAGAAAATAAATGGTAGGCTGGGGGCCTAGCTCAATGATGAGATCGCTTACCTAGGGAAGTGCAAGGTGCTGCTTTCATCCTTCAGCACCACCACTGAGCATGGTGGCATCCTCTCATAACTCCAGCACTTGGGAGGCTGAAGCAGGAGGACCACAAGCTCAAGCTCAACCTGGGCAAGTTAGGGAGACCTTGTCTCAAATCAAAATACACACAGGCTGGGAGTATAGCTCAGTGTGAAGAGTCTGGGCTTGATTCCCAGCACCATGAAAAAAAAAAGTAAATAAATAAAAGCAGTCTGGATATTAACTTGCAAGTGGTTTGCATACAAGTAACCGCAATCTCTCAGATGCTAAGTCAAGAGGACGGCAAGTTCAAGGCCAGCCTGGGCAACCTGACAGGACTCTATTCCAAAATAAAAATATTTTAAAAGGGCTGAAGATGTAGTCCAGTATGAAGTCCAGTACTAGAAGGAAAAAGAAACTAGCTAGCCTAGGTTGCAGGAACATGGACACTTACTGTACTACTCTTCTACAGTGTTCTAATTTCTCAAAAGATTGGAAAAATATTAAAAGTTACAGAATAGAGATATAGTTCATTGATAGGGTGCTTGCCTAGCACACTTGAGGTTCAATCCCTAGCACCACAAAAAAAATTTTAAAAATTAAAATGTTTAGGAGCTGGAGGAATGGCTAAGTGGTTAAAACACTTGCTTAGCAAGTGCTATGCCAAGCACTAAGTACCTGAGTTTGATTCCCCAGTACACCACATAAGCCAGCTGTGGTGGCACACACCTGTAATCCCAGCACTCAGGAGGCTGAGGCAGGAGGATTGCCATGAGTCCAAGGCTAGCCTGGGCTACAGAGCGAGACCCTGCCTCAAAAAAAAATTTAAAAATTTTTAGAAACAACAGAAAATAAGGAAGGAAAAGATACAAGGCTAAACATACACGTAAACCACTTCCCAGAAATGACAACACTGCCACAGTTGCTGCTAGTCTTAAAAAAATTGCAGATATCATGACCTTTGTCATCATCTCCCATTTTTATTTCCTGAAAGACACTGTAAAATCACAGGGTAAGACAAGCCCATTTTCAACTTTACCAAGTACTGCTAATATTGTTGCAATAATAACTATTCCAACTTATACTCTACCAGCAATTTCTAAAATACTTTTTTTGAGACAGGGTCTTGCTTTGTAATCCACGGTGGTCTTGGACTCACTTTGTAGCCCAGACTGACCTTGAACTCACAGCAATCCTCCTGCCTCAGCCTTCTGAATTACAAGTGTAGGCCCTGAAACCCACCTTATGTAGTGCTGGGGAATCAAATTCAGGGCCTTGTACTTGTTAGGCAAGTTCTTTAACTGCTGAGCTATTCCTCCAGCCCCTCTAGAGCCACTTCCATCTTTCAACTAGTAAAAAAGATTATTAAGCCAGTTTCATCTTTTTTATATGATAATGGGGCTTGAACCTAGGACCTTAAATATGCTCTATTAAAGTGCTCTGCCAGCCCTCTTCAGGTTTTTTTGTTTGCTTGTTTTTTTTGTTTGTTTGTTTGTTTGTTTTGTTTTGTTTTTTAAGACAGGGTCTTGCTGGCTGGTCCTGAACTCAACATGGAGCCCACACTACCCTTGGACTGGGCCATCCTCCCACCTCAGCCTCCAGGAGTGCTGGGATTTCGGGCATGTGCCACCACACCCAGCTTTTTACATGGTGCTGTGGAGTCGAACCCAGGGCCTCAAACACTTTAACCACTGTGCCATTCCTCCCACCCTCCCTCTTATTTTTCATAGAGGAACGCTATGGTCTTCAATACACAGAATTAGGAAATAAAACAACCAAAATTGGCACAGTGGCACACACAGTAATTCGAGCACTTAGGAGGCTGAGATAGGAGGATCACTAGTTTGAGGCCAGCCTGGGCTGCATAGCCAATTCAAGGCCTGCACAGACTGCATAGGGAGAAACTGTCTCATAAAAAGACAAAAAATAAAAAAGGGAAATAAAACAACCAACAGTAAAAGAACCTCAGCAAAGCAAAAATTTATACTGCACACTTTTTATTATATCATCAGAGAGTTAAAAATAACCAAAACCTACATGGCAGCATATACTTTTTTTTCTTTCTTTTTTTTCTTGAGACAGGTTCTCACTCTGTAGTCCAGGCTATTCATGAACTCACTTTGTAGCCATCGCAGGCCTGAATTCATGGCAATCCCCCTGCTTCAGCCTCCCAAGACCTGAGATTAAAGGCATGTACCACCATGTCTGGTGCTAAGAACGAGCACTCTCTATATGAAATAAAATGCCTAGCCAGGCCCAGTGGCACAGGCATGTAATCCCAGCACTCTGGGAGGCTGAGGCTGGAGGTTCGCAAATTTAAGACAACTTAGCAAGACTGTCCAAAAACAAAAATAAAAAAACGGCCTGGGGGGTGGCGTCTAGAGGAATAGCACAGCAATTAAAGCGCTTGCCCTGCAAGCACTCTGTTGATGAACTACATCTCTATTCTGTAACTTCTTAATATTTTTTCCAATCTTTTGAGAAATTAGAAACCTGGGCTAGGCTACAGAATGAGACCCTGTCTCAAAAAAAAAAAAACTATAAAATCTAAAAAATAAGTGTTTTATTCCTAGAAATAAAAAAATTCTAGAAAATGGGGGCATAGTTCAGTAGTTAAAGTGCTTGCCTAGGAAACTTAAGGCTCTTGGTTCTAAATCCCAGCACTACATAAACCAGGCATAGTGGTGCAAGCCTGTAATCCTAGCACCCAGGAAACTGAGGAAGGAGGATTGCTCTGAGTTCCAGGCCAGCCTGTGCTACATAATGAGTTCAGGACCAGTCTGCTGAACTACAGAGCAAAAGCCTTTCTCAAAAAAAGCCAAAAAAAAGTGACCGTCTATAAATCATTTATTTGGTAAACATTTCCTAAACACTTATTATATGATAGCTCTTGTTCTGGCACAGCAATGAAGACAAGGTCCTTATTATCATGAAACCGACACACAGACAGGAGAAAAAGAGATGGAAATAATAAATATACAATGCTTTTGCCTAGCAAGTGCAAGGCCGTAGGCTCAATTCTCCAGCACCATATAAACCAGGCATAGTGGCACATGTCTGTAATCCCGGCACTCAGTATGCTGAGGCAGGAGGCTTGCCATATGCAAGCCCAACCTGGGCTACACAGTAAGTTGTGGACTAGCCTGGACTACAGAGCAAGACTTTGTGCCAACAACAACAAAAAAGTAACACCAATAGACACATGTCATAAAGAAATTAAAGGAGAAAAAAATAACAAAGACATCAATGTAAGGCCACAGAAAGTTAACAAGGAGGAAGAACCTCTTTCAGGCAGTGGCTTGTAGTATGGTATGTTCAACTCAGCATAAACTATTTTACTACAATTATTTCATAAAAATCATTCTCTGGGCCTCTATAACTGTATTTTCTTCTATTACATAAGAAAGAAAAGATAATAGCAATAGGAAGCTATATTTAAAGAAACTCTACTGTTTTTCATGTAAGTAGAAAAACTAGGATATCTACACTATCTTCCTGTAAACCAGTAAACACTACATCAGCAAATCTAAGATTCCCATTCACAGGCTTATACAAGAACTTGGACAGTTTCAATCCCTTGAACGAGGGTGGTGCCTTAATACAAAGATACAAAGGCTAAAATGTTCACTTCCCTTTCTTCCTTGTTTTATTTTGTTGTTTCCCCAATACCTGAATGAGTCATCTGTGGTCTACTCCATTGACTCCAAAACACACACACACACACACACACACACACACACACACACACACATCCTACTATGCTGATCCTGCAAACCTTCTATGTCCTTCATTACAAAACTCGCTTTATTTATTTATTTATTTATTTATTTATTTTTGGTACACATGCCTGTCATTCCAGGACCCTGGAGGCTGAGGCAAGAGGATGGTAAGCAAGTTTGAATGTACCTGAATAAGTTAGTAAGACCTGTCTCAAAATAAAAATTAAGGGCTGGAGGAATGGCTCAGAGGTGTAGCCAAGTTCATTTCCCAGCACCACACAAGCTGGGCATGGTGGCATACACCTGTAATCCCAGCACCTGGGAGGCTGAGACAGGAGAATTGCCTTCAGTCCAAGGCCTGCCTGGGCTCCACAGTGAGCTCAGGACCAGCCTGAGCTACAGAGCCAGGCCCTGTCTCAAAAATAAATAAGTAAATAAACTAAAAAGGGCTGGGGATGTAGGTCAGCGAGAAGGTCCTAGAATCTCACCCACTCACCCACCCCACCCCCAACTTCCCTTTCCCTCTCCTACCTTCTGGGTACCTGGGATGGAAGCCAGGACCTTCTCATGGAGCTATATCCCCAGCCCTTTTTGAGACAGGGTCTCACTACATCACTACATTGCCTGGATCCTGCCTCAGGCTCCTAGAGTGCTGGAATTACAAATATGTACCACCATATCAAGCTATAAAATTTATTTTCAAGGAGTGGAGGAATGGCTCAGTGGTTAAAGTACTTGCCTAGCAAGCGCTAAATCAAGTGCTAAGTACCTGAGTTTGATTCCCCGTTACCACATAAGCTGGGTGTAGTGGTGCACACCAGTAATCCCAGCACTCAGGAGGCTGAGGCAGGAGGATTGCCATGAGTTCAGGACCAGCCTGGACTACAGAGCAAGACAACTGCCTCCAAAAATAAATAAATTAAATTAAATTCCTTTTCACATACCCTATTATCTTCTTAACAGTGTCTTCTTTCTTACCTAATGCAAATATTCTTCCAGCCACTCATAAATTCCAAAAAAGTTTTTCCATTTCAGGAGTTCTTTCTCCTTTTGTGCCATGGACCTCTTTGGCAGTCTGGAGAAGCCCTTCTAAGATTGCTTCAAAAATCATGAAACAGGGCTGGAGGAATGGCACAGCAGTTAAAGCACTTGTCTAGCAAGCAGGAGGCCCAGATTTTGATTCCCCAGCACTACATAAAGCAGGTATGATGGCACATGCTTGTAATCCCAGCACTTGGAGAGGTTTAGGCAGGAGGATTGCCATGAGTCCAAGGCTAGCCTGGGCTACATCCTAAATTCAGGACCAGCCTGGATTACAGAGCAAGACCCTGTCTCAAAAAAAAAAAAAAAAAAAAAAAAAAAAAAAAAAAAAAAAAAAAAAAAAAAACCAGCCTGGCCTGCATAGTGAGACGTTACCTCAAATTTACAAAAATAAAAATAAAAACATATATGAGTACAAAGGAAATCTATTATAATGGAATATTAGCAAAACAAAAAACTGATATGGTAATATATGCATAGCTTTATCATCACTTTTTGGGGAGAGTATGTTAGATCAAGCCCAAGGCTTTCACACTGAGCTACATCCTCATTCCATTTTTATTTTGATTTTGGGACAGGTTCTTGAGAAGTGGCTAAGCCGCCTGGGGTTGAGCTCAAACTTTCAATTCTCCTGTCTCAGCCTTCCAGAGTGCCAGAATTAGAGGCCTGAGCTACCGGGCATGACTTCTGATTTTTAATGGTGACAAAGCCACAGGCACTGCTAACATTTTTGTAGTTTGTTGCCCATTTTCATAATAAATTATAAATTTCAATTAATGGCCTATAAAAATAAAGATGTAATCTTACCCCCATTTCAGCTGAAGAACCCCCTTAAATTCTATTCACATTTTATCCCTAGGACTTAAAACTATAGTTCCTAGCCTTGATTTTTGACACAGATCTTTAAATAAAAAAACACCAGCTGGGTGTGGTGCCACATGCCTGTAATCTCAGCTCTCTAGGGCACTAAGGCAAAAGGATCACAAGTTCTAGGCCAGTGGGGGCAATCTGAGGACTTGGCAAGACCCCATCTCAAAACAGACAAATAGAAAAATGAAAAATAGAAAAACCTGAGTCCATAGCTCAATGCACATGCCCTGCGTTTAATCCCCAGGATTGCAAAAATAAAATCACTGGTTCTTCTTTTGATGTAGTTCTCATCTAAATAAGTCACTATGTCTCCCTGCTATTAGGCGATTTATGCACTTAATCCTGTTTATTTTTCCAGTTGGCCTGGCCAGCATCCACCATGATTGTGACAATCAGTAAAAGGCGAAGTTCAAGAGATGTAAATAACAGTGCCTTATTTTGAGACCTCCACCAGCAAGCGTAAAGACGTCAAGTAGACTGTGAGTCTGAGCGGTAGGTAGGCTGCCCCCAAATCCTGTATCCAACTTGGCCCAGACATCTTTACCACAGACATTCAGAAGACACCCTGTCGCCTCCTAGGCCCAGCTCCCTACCTGCAAGGCGCGCCGGCCTCTGGGCCCCCACCCAGAGCCACCCCGCGGTCCCCGGGTCTTCCCACCCATCCCCCACGAGCCCCTCCTTCTCGACCGCCCGGGCCGGTCGCCCTGGACCCTGCGCGCTGCCACAATATCTTCCCCCCAGTCCTCACTGCCTGTCTCCCCAACCGCGCCTCGCCCGGCTCTGGAGCGAACGACCCAGGGGTCCGCTGCACCCGGCGGTACAGCCACCAGGCGTACGCTGCGGCCCTAGGCCGGAGGAGCCGGACTGTCAGGCACCGCGCCTGCACTAAGGCGGGCTGGCCGCGGCTCGCACTCACCGACTGGCGCACGCAGAGGAAAGCGCCGCGGTCACCGCCGGAGAGTCACTCGGCCTCCGAGCCGTGGCCCTTGCCGCAAACTGCCACCGCCGCCGCTGCCGCCGCCGCCGCCGCCACCGCTGCCGTCGCCACTCGCTGGTCAGCTTCCCTGCGTCCTGCAGCGGCGCTGCCGCCACGCTAGCGCGCAGGCGCGGCGCCGCGGGGGCCTCTGGGATCGGTGGTTCGCCATCGGCTCGCGGCTCTGCTTCCGTTCCCGGCGGCGGGCGCGCCGTGGGCGGGTGCTGCGCATCGAGCCGGGGTCGCGGTCCCGAGATCGGTTCGGAACGGACTGAAGCCTCGCCTACGCGTACAGGGATTGTGGACGTAAAAACTGCCTACGCAAGTATGTGTGCACTACAGCTCTGGGTGTTCAGTGTTGAGCTTAGCTATTTTATCAAATTTGACTTATCATTACCTTGACCATGCAGTTTAAGTAAGTTTATTGACAACAAAATGATATGTTCAGAGATTAAGTTAGCCTAGTGGAACAGTCATAGAAAACCTAAAAGTGGACGATACCTAAAGGTCACGAGTGCAGCTCTCTTCCATCCTGGCGGGAATTCTCTTCTGCGCTAGATGGTCTTCTATTTCAACAGTTCAAATTTCAGGGGACTCACTGCCTGAAGTAATGCTGTTGGACAGCTCTAAATGTAAAAATTCTGCCTCCTGCTCAGATGAAATTTTCTTCCTTTTTACATTTCTTTCCAAGCTGGCCTAGTGGCACAGGCCTTCCTGTCTGGAAGACTGGGACAGGAAAATCCCAAATTCAGACCCTGGCTGGACAATTTAGAAATTTAGCAAGACTGGATCTCAAACAATAGAAAGGTTCTAGGGGTGTAGCTCCTTATGAAGACCCTGTTCATCCTGCGTATTCAGGGATAACAAGGGGGTGCTGAAGGAATAGCTCGGTAGTTAAAGCTCAAGTCCTTGAGTTTGATTCCCCAGCACCACATTCACTGGGCATAGTGACACACACTTGTAATCCTAGCACACTGGAGCCTGAAGCAGGAGGATTACCTTGAGTCCAAGGCCAGCTTGAGCAATACATTGACTTCAGGACCAGCCTGGGCTACAGAGAAAGTCCCTGTATAAAACAAACAAACAAAAAACCTTTCAATTGCTAGTAGTTATGCTGCATTACAGATTGTTTTTAATTTATAACCCTTATGAAAAATTGAGAAGAGAGCTGAGGATGTAGTTCAGTGATACAGTGCTTGCTTGGCATGCACCAAGGCCCTGGGTTTAATCCCCAGCTCCAAAACAAAACAAAAGACCACAAAAAAAGACCAAAAAAAAATTGTAAAGAGGGCTGGAGGAATAGCTCAGTGGTTAAATGCTTGCCTAGCAAGCTCAAGGCACAGGTTCAATTCCCCAGCACCCTATAAACCAGGTGTGGTGGCGCATGCCTATAATCCCAGCACTCGGGAGGCTGAGACAGGAAAATTGCCATGACTTCAAGGCCATCCTGCGCTATCTAGTGAGTTCAGGACCAGCCTGGACTACAGAGCGAGTCAAAAAGGGGGGGGGGGGGGGGGGGGCTAGGAATATAGCTCAGCTCATTGTGAAGGTCTTAGGCTCAATACTCATTACTAGTGGTACCTTTGGGATTAGGCTGCTTGACCTCTGGGTGAGGAGTGGGCCCAGCACCCAGAGTCTCTTGCACCTCTAGTGCTACCTCTGCTGCTTCCTTGGAGCATTTCAAAAAGCTGCACAAGTTCTTCTGTGGCCTCCATGAAATCCTACCGGGGGTTCCCAAGAGTGTGCTGGGATTGCTGAGACCAGAGACAACTTGGTCAGAGGGTTGATGAAAAGAAACAGGAAGCAAATGAACCACTGGCAGAGATAAAAGAGGAACTATATTATGCACCCCTGTCCTTCTCTAACCCCATGATATCCAAGCTGTCAAAATACCGGAAGGGGACTGGAAGTGTAGCTTAGTGGGTAGAGCACTTGCCTAGCAAGTGCAAGGTGCTAGGGTTACTGAGAGTTCAAGGCCAGGCTGGATTGTATAGTGTGTTCAGGACCAGCCTCCACTATTGTCTTAGTTATTTTTTTATTGCTACTACAAAATACCCAATGTCTACAATTTAATGGAGAAAACTTTAGCTCATGGTTTCAGAAGGTCTTAGTGTATTGATAGGCAACTGGCAGTGGTGGAAGCACACAGCAGAGGAGCTCTTCACAGCCTCACAGAAGTAAGTCAAGTCTGGGAGGACGGACAGAGGTAACATATACCCTTCCAGATTACTTCCCAGTGATCTGTCCTTTTGAGTGAATCCTTTGTGTTTGGCCCCTTCTAGGTTAAGCCTGAATAGTCTGCCTCTTCCAGGTCAGCCATCCAGGTATTAACCAGGACCGACCCTGCTTAGCTTCCAAGATCAGATGAGATGGGGCACATTCAGAGTGGTAGGGCAGTATACCCCTTCCAGGTCACATGCCCAGTAATGTGCCACTTGCCTGTAATCTACTACATGCCCCAATCCACTACACACCTGTAATTCATAGTCCACTGCACACCTATAATCCACCACATGTCTATAACCCATCCCTCCTGACCCGTTAGGTCCCAACTCTTAACAACACAAAGTTCTATAGATAATCCAAATATATGCCATCCTAATCCACCACACACCTATAATCTATCACATGCTCATAACCCTCCTCTCCTGACCAGCTGCCAACTCTTAACAGCACAAAGTTCCATAGATAATCCATAACATCCAAATACATGAGGCTTCTAGGGGGACATTCCATTCCAAACCATAACATTCTGCACTGACCCCTAAAAGACCCATGTTTACCTCCTTATGCAAATGCATTTCATCCTTTTCTAAGAGTTGCCAAAGTCTTAACAGTTCCAGCACTGCTGAAAAGTCCAAGTCCAATATCTCCTCAGAGATTGTAGGCAAACTGTGAGCTGTGAAATCCTATGAAAATTAAAGAAAACTTAATACTTCTAATATACAATGGCACAGGGTAAACATTCCCATTCCAAAAAGCGAGGACTAGGGGGATAGAAAGCAATGAGGCCATTACCCCTTGATCTGGTGCAAAATATTTTAAAAATTAAAAATTGTCAGAATTTGCTTCATATTTATTGCCTCATTTTATTACCACAATAGCATTCTCTGGCTGCTGTTCAGATATTGTTGCTATAATGTTGTTATTCTGAGTCAAGAATTCAGCTCCATACCCATGTTTATAGCAGCATAATTTACATTAGCCAAATCTTGGAAGAAGCAAGTAGGCGCAAGTACAGATGACTAGATAAAGAAGATGTGGTATATATACACAATGGAGTATTACTCTGCCATTAGGAATGACAAATCAGTTATTAGCAGGAAAATGGATGCACCTTGAGGCTCAGCAGAATGA
Organism: Ctenodactylus gundi; assembly: GCA_004027205.1. NCBI lineage: Eukaryota > Metazoa > Chordata > Mammalia > Rodentia > Ctenodactylidae > Ctenodactylus > Ctenodactylus gundi. Next base: position 595,721 of record PVKB01000565.1, read on the forward strand.
ATGAGATCCAGAAAGTTAAATATTATATGGTTTATCTAATATGAGAAAACCAAGCCATAAAAAAATATGAGATATGGAAGAAAGTAAGAAGATGGACTTTGTGGAGAGGGAAAGGGAAAGTGGGGGTTGAGAGGGTGGGAAGGGGAAAAGGATGTGATATATAGATAAATAAAAACATTTTAAAAAGAATTCAGCTCAATCAAATATTGTTTATCAGTTCTGTTACATTGTACAAAGCATCAGGGAGATGATAAAAGCCAACGAGATACAATTTATAATCTAAAGAGGAAAAGAACTCTTATCTTTTGAGGATTGTAATAATAAACTATGTAACTAATGGCTGGGCAGCGCTTAAAGTACTTGCCTAGCCAGTGCAGACTGATGCTCCAGCACCACATAAACCAGGTTTAGTGAGGCACACTTGTAATCCCAACACTCTGAGGCTGAGGCAGGAGGATTGCTGTGAGTTCTAGGACAGCCTGGGCTACACAATGAGTTCAGAACCAACCTGGACTACAGAGCCCTTTTCTCATGTCTGTAATTCCAGACCCACCCACCTCCAGGCTAAAGTAGGAGGACTGCAAATTGAAATCCCTCCTGGTCAAATTAGTTAGACCCTGTCTCAAAATTTAAAAATAAAAAGAAGGGGCAACCTGCATTTCCAGGTCTCCCTTCTGACTAGCAGAAGCTTTACCCTCCTTTCCCCTTCTATACTTTTCCCAATAAAGTGTTCTCTTTGCAACCTGCAATAATAATAATAATAATAATAAAAAGAATAGAGATGTAGCCCAGTGTGAAGGCCCTGGGTACAATCCCTAGTACAAATTAATTCATTCATTTAATTAAATTCTCAGAGCTGGGCCTGGGGACATAGGCCTCTAATCCTAGCACTCTAGAGACTGAAGCAGGAGAATCACAATTTCAAGCCCAACCCCAGGCAGTTAACCAATTTATTGAGACCCCGTCTCAAAATCAAAACCCAAAAATGGGCTGAGGGTGTAGCTGAGTGCAAAAAGCACCAGGTTCAGGGACTGGGGACACAGCTCAGTGTTTAAAGTGTTTGCTTGGGGCTGAAGGAGTGGCTGAGCAGTTAAAGCACTTGCCTAGCAAGCCCTAAGTACCTGAGTTGGATTTCGCAGCATTGCATAAGCCTCCCAGCACTCAGGAGGCTGAGGCAGGAGGATTGCCATGAGTCCAGGGCCAGCCTGGGCTCCATAGTGAGTTCAGGACCAGCCTGGACTACAGAGCAAGACCCTGTCTCAATAAATAAATAAAGTGGCCTGTACAAGGTTCTGGGTTCAAATCCCCATCCCTATATAAAGATTAGCTGAGCACATGCCTTTAATCTCAGCAGTCAGGATACTGAGGTAGGAAGATTGCTATAAGTGTAAGGCCAGCTTGGGCTACATGGTGAGCTCAGGGCCAGCCTGGACACAGAGTGAGACCCTGACTCAAACAAGCAAACCACAGATTCATCCCCAGTACACACACACACACACACACACACACACACACACACACCACCCCCCTAACCACCACCACCACTACCACCACCACCCCGCCCCGGGCCAGTAAGGAGGTTCTGGGTTTAATCCCTAATCCCCAGTATCATGAAAGAGAGATTCCCAGAGAAAGAGGTCTCATTCTTACAAAAGAGGTGACACTTAGGAGTTATTTGATGGCTGATTTCAAGATAGGAGATGGCATTCATTGCTTTCTAGGGAACAGCACAGCCTAGGCAAAATGAATGTAATTGGTGTGAAAACTTATCTTAGAGGCATACACCTGGCTGAGGTGGACCGATCCAGGAGGCTATCCTACGTACTAGAGATAAACAGCTCCCATCTAAATCCTGGGCCATCAGACATCAGCAAATATTCTGTCACCCTCCTGCTTGCCGCTCGTCTATCCCAGCCCATTCCTGAGTTGCAGTGAGTCTTGGCCGGCCTATATTATCGTTATAATTTATATGATGCTGTCCTACTGCCATTGACAATAAGTTGCGGCATCTACTCAGTCAGTGGCAGAGGCATCTTCTGGTACCTCACACACACTAGCATCTGGTGACAGGCTTTCAGAACCTGACACTTATTTCAGTCTGATGTGGCACACCCATTATTTTATTTACCCCTTCTGTCCACCCCAGTTTTGGCAAGCCCACAAGCCATCTCTAGTCAAGAAGAGAGAAAAAGCATAATCCTAAGAGCGTCTTTGCAAAGACAACAGAAGATCCTAAGCCTGCCAACAAAAAGAACACTGTGCGTAAAAGAAAATACCAAGAGTCCTACTTAAATGACAGCTTCAGTGCAAAGGGTGATTCATGTTCTCCAAGTCCACTTTCTGTGATCAGTGGTGAGCCGCTATCCAATGAAGCCATGAAACCACAAAAATTGCTTTGCCACATGGAGAACTGCATTAAAAGACAGGCCTTTGGAGTTTTTGTTTTTGTTCTTGTTGTTGTTTTGTTCTTGTTGTTTTGAGACAAGGTCTCACTCCATAGCCCAGCCTGGTCCTGAACTCGCCATGTAGCACAGGCTTGCCTTGAGCTAACAGCACTCCTCCTGCCTCAGCCTCCCAAGTGCTGGAATTACAGACATGCGCCACTAAGCCCAGCATATGTGGTGCTGGGGAGTCCAACCCAAGGCCTTGAACTTGCTAGGCAAGCACTCTAACCTCTGGGCTATTCCTCCAGCCCCTTTGGAGTTTTTCAAAAGGAAGAATGTGACCATGAAGAAGAGAAACAATTATTGATGGCCACCACTTGATCATTCTTTGTTAAGCACATTGTTAAAGCTAAGAATCCCTTTATTACAAAAGGAAAGGATTTAGTCCCAGGCACTTCTCTTGATTGATCGGATTGTTTTATACAGTTGTTTCTCAAGCGCACATTTGCCTAGTGAGAATGCCATGAGGAAGTAAGTTGTGAACAGTGTGCAGAAGTTAATTTCCTAAAATGTTCTATGTCTTATTGATGTGAGATTTAAAAAAATATTTACAATAGAAAAAGAAGCCCTTTATTATTGAAGGGTTGACTCTGCCTGCTGCTTAAGACATTCGCTGTGGACTTTTGGGAGAGGCTGCAGTTTAACATGCGGCATGCTGCGTTGGGGCTGGGGAGCGTAACCTAGAGGCCAGAGCACTTGCCTAGTAAGCATAAGGCTCTACATTCCATTCCCCTGCACCAAAAAAAGGGGACATGGTGGCACATGCCTGTAATCCCAGCATTCAGGAGGCTGAGGCAGGAGGATTGCCATGAGCCCAAGGCCAGCCTGGGCTCCATAGTCAGTTCAGGATAAGCCTGAACTACAAAGGGAGACCCTGTCTCAAAAAAAAAAGTGGCATGTGTTCCTCTTATCAGCTGACACCATAACTAAGTAATGAGATAGCAGAGACTATTGAGGCACAGTTGGCAGACAGAGGGATGGGGAGCATAGCTCTGTGGTAAGAGTGTTTGCCTAGCAAGCCGAAGGCCCTGGGTTCAGTTCCCTAGCACCACATATACCAGGCACACCAGTAATCCCAGCTCTTGGCAGGTTGAGGCAGTACTGCCTTGAGTTCATGGCCAGCCTGGACTACAGAGCTAGACCTTGTCTCAAAAAGAAAAAGAAAAAAGAGAGGAAATTAAGGCATCACCATGGTACATACTCCAGGTTGTCAGTTCCACTGGTGTTGACAATAAAGCACTGATCCTTGTCTTTGTGCAATATAGTTGTCAGAAGGCTGTGTACCAGCAACACCACGGATGCAGAATGATTCAGCTCTTGGAATGATTACGTGTTAGGAACACTGAGTGTTGTTATATGCACAGACAGAGCAGCTGCCATGACTGGATGGATCTCTGGTTTCACTGCTTGGGTCAAGGAGGCCACTTCTGAATGCGAGTCTTTGTCATCTATAGAGAAATGCTGCCCAAAATCCCATTTGGACTTAAAAATATTTTGAAGGATAAGATTAAAATTAATGGGCTAGAGGAATAGCACAGTGGTTATGTTGTAGTGCAGATTAACACACGGGACTCACAGGCAGAGGTGATCAAGAGTTTACTGTCCAGACAGACCAGCATGCTGGGACTGACCACCAAAGGAGCTGGGCCCCAAACAACTTGGGTGAGGGGTTTTTATACTTACAGTCTAGGAAAGCAAGAAGGGGGATTTTTCACAGAACAGAAGGGGGGTTTTAACAGAACAAAAGAGACGTGGGGCAGACATTGTTTCTACATCAGGAAGTTTATGTGTCTATCGACCATGGAGACTTCTGGATACACAGAAACTTGTACTCTATCAGCCATGGCGACCTCTGGATACACAGAAACACATTGTGGTTGTTCCTGGCACATGTGCAGGGTTAGGGCAAAAATCTGATTTTCTCATTAGCTCAGGGAGAGGGAAGGGGTGAGCGGAAGGAGGTGGTAAGCAGAACTAACTCCATTTTGATTTGGTCTATTTCAGTTAAAGCTCTTGCCTTGCAAGCACTGGTTCATTCAGCAGTTCATTCATATAAAGCTGGGCATGGTGGCGTGTGCCTGTGATCTCAGCGCTCGGAGGCTGAGGTAGGAGAATTGCTGTGAGTCCAAGGCCAGCCTAGGCTACACCAGTGAGTTCAGGACCAGCCTTGGCAGAGCAAGACCTCATCTCAAAAAGCAAAACCAAAAAAAAAAAAAAAAAGGTTTAAAATTAACCACTTAAAGCACATGCCCTTATGTAAAAATAATCAAGATATAATATGTAAATATGCCATTTTCTCAAGGTGATTATTATTATGCATGCAAATATGTACTAATAAAAATGAAAAATCAAAACAAAAAGGTAAAGTCTAAACATAAATTGAAAAGTGAAGGAAAAACAAGACGCTTCTAAGGGCAAAGGGAATCAAAGTCAACCAACCAAACAACCAAAAACACAAAAACAAAAAACAAAACAGGGGCTGGAGGAATAGCACAGTGCACCTACCACATAAACTGAGTGTGGTGGCACATGCCTGTAATTCCAGCGCTCTGGAGGCTGAGGCAGGATTGCTTTAAACTCAAGGCCAGCCTGGATTACATAGTGAGTTCAGGACCAGCCTGAGCTATGAAGTGAGACCCTGCCTCAAAAAAAATATATAAAAACAAATAAGTTGCACAGTGTTAGATTCAGGGAATTACGTAGATGAGGATATACCATAATCTTTTCTTTTCTTTTTTTTTTGAGACAGAGTCTCACTCTGTAGTCCAGGGTGATTCTGAACTTACTATATAGGCCAGGCTGGCCTCAACTCATAGCAGTTCTCCTGCCTCAGCCTCCCTAATGCTGGGAGGCAAGCACTCTAACCACTGAACTATGTCCACAGTCCCAAAAGTAATCAGAGTTCCTCCTATTTTTTGTTTACAGACCACATCTTTTTCCCTTTCCCATTTCCTCAGTGATAATAATACTTTTTTTAAATTTAAAAATAATTTTTGCGGCAGGGTCTCATTCTTGTAATTCAGGTTGGTCCTGAATTCAGTATATAATCCAGGCTGGCCTCTAACTGATGGCACTCTTCTGGCCTTAGCCTCCCGAATGCTGAGATTACAGACAGGCACCAACATGTTTTTGTGGTGCTAGGGAATTAAACTCGGCCTTGTAATGGGGCTACCACTAAGCTACATCCCCATCCCTGTGTTTTGTAATGAATAGAGGTCAGAGTCTGGCATCATCTAATGCATATCCTCACTTTTTTTTTTTTTCTTTTTGAGACAGGGTCTTGCTCTGTAGCCCAGGCTGGCCATGGATTCATAGCAATCCTGCTGCCTCAGTCTCCCAAGTGCTGGGATTACAGGGCTGTGCCACCTTATCTAGCTTTATGTGGCAGTGGGGAATGAACTCAGGGCCTTATGCTTGCAAGGCAAGAGCTTTAACCACTGTGCCATTCCTCCGGTGCACTCTTTTTTTTTTTTTTTGTTTGTTTGTTTGTTTGTTTGTTTTTTGAGACAGGGTCTCACTTTGTAGCCCAGCCTGGTCCTGAACTCACTGTGTAGCCTAGGTTGGCCTAGAACTCTGGCACATAAGTAAATTTAAGCTGGAAAAAAACCCAGGCCCAGCAGTACTGGGCTGTAATCCCAACACTCTGGGAGGGTGAAATAGAAGGTCTGCAAGTTCTAGCCAGCCATGGATGGAGAAAGAAAGAAAGAAAGGGAGAGAGAGAGAGAGAGAGAGAGAGAGAGAGAGAGAGAGAGAAAGAGAAAAGAAAATCAAAAGGTTAAATGGGCTAGTAACAAAAGTCCCTGGGTTTGATCTCCAATATCAAATATATATGAGCTAGGCATGGTGGTGCACGCCTGTAATCCCAGCACTCAGGATGCTGAGGCAGGAAGATTTCTGTGAATTCAAGGCTAGCCTGGGCTCCACCATGAGCTCAGGACCAGTCTGAACTGCAGAGACCCTATCTCAAAAAACAAATAAACAGATAAATAAATAAATAGACTTAAAAACCAGGTCAGGTTCAGTGGTGCAGGCCTATAATCCTAGCACTCTTGGAAGGTGAGGCAAGAGGATTGTAAATTCAAGCTCATTCTGGGCTACTTAGTGAGACCCTGTCTCAAAATCAAAAATAAAAATAAGCTGCAATGTAGCTGACTATGAAGGCCCTAGGCTTAATCTCCAGGGAATATGTAACTAGAAAAATAAATGAATAACATGATATAGATAAAAATTTTTTAACTAGATTTCTTTCTTTCAAAGCACAGGCTTTAACTTAACACTTCATGCTGTTACCTCTAGTATTTTTGTTTTGTTTTGTTTTTTCTTTTCTTTCATTTCGAAACAGGGTCTCATTCTATAGTCCAAGCTAGTCCTGAACTCACCATGTAGCCTAATCCGGCCTCCTGCCTCAGCCTCCCAGTGCTGGGGAATAGGGAACTCAGAGCCTCACACTTGCTAGGCAAGTGCTCTAACTGCTGTGCTGTTCCTCCAGCCCCATAAAGTGTTTAGTACACTGTCTACCACTTAGTTATTGGTAACTTGGCATGGATACTATTATTGTCCTTTAATGTTCAGCAAGCTTCTTTGTCTATGTACTTTTCTATTAAATCTACAAACGACTGTGCTTTGGGGCTGGAGGAATAAAAGCACTTGCCTAGCATGGGCAAGACCCGGGTTCAATTCCCCAGCACCACATAAATTGGACATAATGGTGCATGCCTGTCATCCTAGCACTCAGGAGGCTGAGGCAGGAGGACAGGAGGACTGCCTTGAGTTTAAGGCCAACCTGGGTAACACAGTGAGTTCAGGACCAGTCTAGACTACAGAGATTCTGTCTCCAAAAAAAAAAAAGAAAAGAAAAGAAAAGAAAAAGAAAGAGAAGATTGTGCTTTGAACTATAAAATAGTTGGATTTTGGATTTTTCAGATGGACTTTGTGGAAAGGGAAAGGGGAAGTGGGAGGGTAGGAAAGGGAAAGGGAGGGGATATATAAATTTTAAAAAGTTGGATTATTAAATTTTTATTATTTTTGATACTAGGTATATTCTTTTTTTTTTTGAGACAGGCTCTTGCTCTGCAGCTCAGGCTGGCTTTGGACTCATGGCAATGCTGTCTCAGCCATACAAGTCCTGGGATTATAGGACTGCACCAATACGCCCAGCTTATTTGGTTCTGGGGAATCCAACTTAGTACTTGACTTGGTGCTTGCTGAGCAAGTGCTTTAACCACTGAGCCATTCCTCCAGCCCCTGAAACTGGGTATTGAACACAGGGCCTTTGCTCTGAGCCACATCTCCAGCCCTTTTTAAAATTATTTATTATTTTTTTTTTAAAAAAGAAAGGTCTCACTCTGTAGTCCAGGCTGGTCCTGAATTTACTACAGAACCCACGCTGGCCTCACAAAACAATTCTTCTGCCCTTAGCCTCCTGAATGCTGGGATTACAAGCATATACCACCACACCATTCATGTGGTTTTGGCAAGTCAAACCTAGGATCTTGCACTTGCTATCAAGTGCTGTAACCACTGTTCTGTTCCTCCAGTCCCGCCCACACACACACACATTATTTGACACAGGGTCTTACTAAGTTGCTAAATTTCCCTGGCTGGTCTCCAACTTGTGATTCTCGTGCTTCAGCCTCCCAAAGTGCTGGGGTCACTGTCTTGTGCCATTAGGCTTAGGTGTATTTTTAAAATTCTTTTAACTAACTTAGTGGGTGGGGATCAGGCCCAGGGCTTTCAAACCAATTTACAACTTCAGCATATATGATTTTTTCTTTTCTATTTCTGAGATGGGGTCTTGTTCTGTAGCCCAGGCTGGTCCTGAACTCCCTTAAGTAGTCTCTGTTGGCCTTGAACTCAGCAATTCTCTGGCCTAAGCCTCCTGCGTGCTGGGATTACAGGCATGCACCACCACACCCAGTTTACACTGATGCTAGGGAATTGAACCCAGGACCTTGTGCTTCCTGTGCAAGCCACTGAGCTACACCCTCATCCCAGCATTTTTTTTTTTTGAGATAGGTTCTCAATCAGTTGCTAAATTGCCCAGTGTGGGCTTGAGTTTGTGAGCCTTTTCCACCTGAGTGCTGAGATTATAGGTATGTGTCGCCATCCTTGGAAAGAGCTTTGCTTGTTTGGTGGTGCTGGGCCCTCCCATTTTTATTTTTGATGTTGAGATAGTCTTGCTGAACTGCTAAATTGCTCAAGCTGGACCTGAACTTGTGATCCTCAGCCTCAGCCTTCCAGAGTGCTGGGATTATAAACTTGTCACTGGGTGCATCTAAGAGCTTTGTTTTTTAGTAAAAATAAATTTACATATATAGAAAGTTTGCTTGAAATAACATAAAGACAGATTAGCCAAATGGTGATCTCTACTTCAGTAATGAACTGATGCAACCCAAAGGACAGTCCATTTAACAGTGTATTGCAGCCCTGTTGAAACAGACGCATGATGCAACCTCTATAGTAAGAATGGAGTCAATTCTGAGTCACTACTATAACCTTTGAGGAGCAGGGAAGGGGCAAGGAAGATTGTTGAGTACTGACTCATATGCTCAACATCTTGGCAACTGTGTAAGATGCTTCAGTAGTATCTAGATAGATCATGAGCCTTTTTTAAGTTATACTTTTAAATTTGCTCTGTTTTCAAAAAATTTATTTTGTCAAGGCCTTTGCATGGAGCTACACCCCCAGTCCATTTTTTCCTTTTTTTTTTTTTTTTTTAAACAGGATCTTGCTCTGTAGTTCAGGCTACTCCCGAGTTCACTATGCAGCCCAGGTTGGCCTTGTACTCACAGTAATTCTCCTACTTCAGCCTTTCCTGTGCTGAGCTTATGTAGTGCTGGGCCTTACACTTGCTAGGCAAGTGTTTCAACCCCTGTGCTATTCCTCCAGCCTTACTTTTTATTTTCAGATAGGGTCTTGTTAAGTCATCCAGGTTAGGCTGGAATTTATGATCCTGCCTTGGTTTCCCAAAATGCTGGGATGACAGGCTTGCTCCACCAGGCCCAGTTTAGGAATACATATATTTTTTTATTTGAGATAATGGTCTCACTCTAGGCCAGGCTAGTCCTGAATTCACAATGGAGGCCAGGCTGACCTCAGACTAATGGTAACCCTCGTCCTTCAGGCTCCCGAGTGCTGGAATTACAGGTGTGCACCGCTCACTCCGTTTATGTGGTGCCAGGAAATTGAAACCAGGGTCTTGAGCTTGCTGGGAAGGCACTTAACTGCCAAGCTATTCCTCCAGTCCCAGGGATCCACATTTAATATGAATATTGAAGTCATTTAATCACTTTGCGTCTTAATATACTCATCTAGAAAATGGGAAATACCTCTGAATAAGTGTAAGGACCAAACGACACATTAAGAACACAGCAAACAGAAAAGCTGAAAGTTAACAGCCTCTGTCAGATTTTTAAAATAACATTGTATTATACACAAAAGGAAAGCATAAGTAAGATAATTTTTGCTGTTAAATGCGTCTAACACATCCGAACTTTAAAGTGGTCGCGTCTGGCGGCGCAGGTCTGTAATTCCTTCACTCTGGGAGGCTGAGCAGGATTGCAGGTTCAAGTCCAGCCTGGGCAAATTACTCAGACCTTATATAAAAATCAAAAACGAAAAATGTAAAGTGATGTAGTTCAGTGTGGAGGCGCTGGGCTTAATCCCTCGTACTACTCAAGGAGCTGGCGGGACTTAACACACAAAGGTATCAAAAAGGGTTAAGCAACTGGTAAATGATAAGCTGAGGCACAAAGACGAGCAGGAGAGAAGGCAGCGCATGGTGGAAACCTGATAACAATTGACACATCCCACGGCAGGAGTACCGGCATTAACAAACTCCCAAGAAAAGGCTGCCACAGCGGAGACGGGGAAGGGGAAGGGGCCGGGAGGCAATTACTTGGCCAGGGCTGTCCTGGGACTTACCCGGGGCGGCCAATTTGAAGAAGTGGAAAAGAGAAACACCTGGACAAGGATGCACAGGGGAGATTAACTGGCTGAGCGGAGCCATAATGCGCAACTATACCAAAACAGGCCATGGCTCGTAAGCTGCGGGTCGGTGAATAACAAAAGGCCTTGAAGCTCGGACACCCAGTCCCAGTAGCGGCTGCAGAGGGCACAGAAAAAAACCTAAGAGGAGAACACAGTATTTACGCTAAAGGCCAGTAGGATTGGGATGGGACAGAACCCAGCAGGAGATAAAGAAACTCCTTGCTTTGGGATGAGGAACAAGAAAGGGGAAGATGATCAGGAAACGAAGATCCGTGCCCTAACATCTAAAGGGAAGAAACGTTCCGGCACAAATCCAGTCCCCGCGGGGCCAACGTAAGGGCGGGACCCGAGCGGCGGAAACCGCCTGGGGTGAGAGGTCATATGGCAACAGACAAGCTGCTAAGCCAATTGGGCCATCAGACAGAGCGGATGTTGCCTCTCATTGGTAGCTGTTGAGAACGCCCAGCAGCCAATGAGTCCTCCTGGAGGGCGTTGCGGTGACGTCTATTGCGGAGGTGGCCGCTTCGAATCGGCAGCGGCCAGGTTGGTGGCCTGGGCCAATCAGCAGCCTCCAACTAGAAGCACCTTCACCAATCGGTGGCCTCCACGATGGGCCTTGGTAGCAGGCTATAAAAGCCAAGTGGGCGACAGCGCGCTCATCACCAGCTAAGACTACACGGGCAGTATCAGTTGAGGGTATTCGCTAGCGTAAGGTAAGCTTTAAGGCCCATTTTTTCTGGCCTATCTTTAGCCTTATTTGTGGCCTGGCCTCTTCTGATCCCGAGCCTCCGTCGCTCTCATATCGGTGACCTCGCTGCCCTCCGATTCTGCGGCCTGTTGCTGAATTGCCTACGACTCGTGCCTGGCCGCCGGCGCCGACAAGATGAAACTCTGTCTGGTGGCTGCGGTGCTGTTGCTGCTCGGCGCAGCGCGGGCCGAGGAGGAGGACAAGAAGGAAGACGTGGGTACAGTGGTCGGCATCGACTTGGGGACCACCTACTCCTGGTAAGTGGGATTTGTGGAAGGGTGAGAATGGGGCGTGGCCTACAGGGCTGGCGTTAGAAGCGCGGCGCTGATTTTTATGGGTTTTTCCGTCAGTGTCGGGGTATTCAAGAACGGCCGCGTGGAGATTATCGCCAACGATCAGGGCAACCGCATCACGCCGTCATACGTGGCCTTCACCCCTGAAGGGGAGCGGCTGATCGGCGATGCGGCCAAGAACCAGCTCACCTCCAACCCTGAGAACACGGTCTTTGACGCCAAGCGGCTTATCGGCCGCACTTGGAACGACCCGTCTGTGCAGCAGGACATCAAGTTCCTGCCTTTCAAGGTCCGACTAGTTTTTTTCTCAGAGGGTGGGTGAAGTGGTGGGAGTACTTTGAGAATTCGCTGAAAAAGCGTTAAGATGACAAGTGGTTATAGACGTTATGTATAAACAAAGTTTTAAAGAAGATTTTAGTATGTTAAAAAGTAACAGTATTATTGGCCGACAAATACTTTGTCTACAATACGTCAGGATTAAGGCTATTAAAACTGCAGAGATTGTCTTATGAAGACAATACTGTAGTAGTGTTGCTATTCAGCTCCAAGGAACCAGAATAAACCACACTGTGGGGAGTGGGTGGATCTTAAAGGTTTGAAATGCCATTGCTTCAGTATCTTAAGAATTACTTGTTAAATCGTTTTTTAAACTAGGTGGTTGAAAAGAAAACCAAACCATACATTCAAGTTGATATTGGAGGTGGGCAAACCAAGACATTTGCTCCAGAAGAAATTTCTGCCATGGTTCTCACTAAAATGAAGGAAACTGCTGAGGCTTATTTGGGAAAGAAGGTAAGTGGCTCTAGAACAATGTTAGGTGCATATTTAAAGATTAACTGTTTTTGGTTGACTTAATGTCGCTAAAACCTTTGTGGCTTTAAAAACGAGTGACATCATGTTTATCAGGTTTAATTATTTGGTGCTGTATTTAGTGTTGGCTGAGCAGAATGCTAGATAATTTCCCAATTCTTTGCATGAAAGTATATATAACTAGTTATGTTTAACACCACAGGTATGCAATCAGTCTTATAAAATTTTGTATACGGTATAATAATCCTTATATATATGCTGGTTTAGATACCAAAGTGCTAGGTTTGACTGGGCTTTTTTTTTATTGCTGGGAATGGAACCTAAGGCCTACATTCTGTGGTACCTCCCCAGCCAGTTTTTTGGTTTTAATATTGAGTTTAGGGTCTTGCTAAGTTGCCCAGGCTGGACTCAAACTTGCTCTCTACCTGCTTCATCGTCCCATAGTGCTGGGATGACAGGCTTGTGCCAGTGGTCCAACTCTGACCATGTGACAAAATTAATTTAGCAGTTGCTGTCCTTGTAGGTCACTCATGCAGTTGTTACCGTACCAGCCTATTTCAACGATGCTCAGAGGCAAGCCACCAAGGATGCAGGAACTATTGCTGGACTGAATGTTATGAGGATCATCAATGAGCCGTAAGTACAAAGTTAAGGATACAGCATTTTTGCCAAATAGGTGAAAGGTGAACTTGACTAAACTTTTTCCTGCATTCTAACAGGACAGCGGCTGCTATTGCCTATGGCCTGGATAAGAGGGAGGGGGAGAAGAATATCCTGGTGTTTGACCTGGGTGGTGGAACCTTTGATGTGTCTCTTCTCACCATTGACAATGGCGTCTTTGAAGTCGTGGCCACTAATGGAGATACTCATTTGGGTGGAGAAGACTTTGACCAGCGTGTTATGGAACACTTCATCAAACTGTACAAAAAGAAGACTGGCAAAGACGTTAGGAAGGATAACAGAGCTGTGCAGAAACTCCGGCGTGAGGTAGAAAAGGCCAAGCGGGCCCTGTCTTCTCAACATCAAGCAAGAATTGAAATTGAGTCTTTCTATGAAGGAGAAGACTTTTCTGAGACCCTGACCCGAGCCAAGTTTGAAGAGCTAAACATGGTATGTTGGCCTTTACCCTGCTAATGAGATGTAGTTAAATTCTCTGAATTTAGGACAGTGCATTTTAAGAGTACCTAGATGATATTTAGGTATATAACATCACAGTAACCGGGTCTCTTATTCTTACTCTAGGACCTGTTTCGGTCTACAATGAAACCTGTCCAGAAAGTGTTAGAAGATTCTGACTTGAAGAAGTCTGACATTGATGAAATTGTTCTTGTTGGTGGCTCTACTCGAATTCCAAAGATTCAGCAACTAGTTAAAGAGTTCTTCAATGGCAAGGAGCCATCCCGTGGCATAAACCCTGATGAGGCTGTTGCATATGGTGCTGCTGTTCAGGCTGGTGTTCTTTCTGGTGATCAAGATACTGGTAGGTCTCCCACAGTGCTTCTAGCTGTTAGCTGGATAGGAAAACAGTAATTAAGTATTTTAGAAAACAGTAGGATCTGAGCACTAAGGTCACACAGCTACTAAAGGTACACTGAAGATGAACTTGCCTTAAGATCCCTAACAACTGTTTAATTCATTGACCATATATGTTTGTACTTAGAACCTAAGTCAGTGGCAAATGGAGAAGATATATAACTTTGGTTCAAGGGGAAGTTGCTTAGAAGTGTTGTTTAATTTATCTTTGCAGGTGATCTGGTACTGCTTGATGTGTGTCCTCTTACACTTGGTATTGAAACTGTGGGAGGTGTCATGACCAAGTTGATTCCAAGAAACACAGTGGTACCCACCAAGAAGTCTCAAATCTTTTCTACAGCTTCTGATAATCAACCAACAGTTACAATCAAGGTCTACGAAGGTAATTTCTTACATTTGTTTATATTTGAGTTACATTTTAAAAGAATGTGACTTCTCATTTATTAAATGAAACTTATTGAAATGCCCAAGGAAAGAAGTAGCTGCTCTTTTCAGATGGAAGAGGCCCCACTTTGGGTAGTGTTTGTTGAGTTTCGTAGAGTCAGTACTTACTTCTCAGCACTTTTTCCCATTAACCTACTGGCTGAAAGAGTAGTGAAGTAGGCTCAGGGCCATCAGGTATTTTCCCTGCACTATATAAGCCATGCATGGTGGCTCCCACCTGTAATCCCAACACTTGAGGCTGAGGCAGGGTTGATGTGAGCTTGAGGCCAGCCTGAGCTACATAGCAAGTTCAGGACCACCGGGGACTACAGAGCAAGATACTGTCTCAAAAAATGAAAAAATAAGAATAACTTCTGACCTGGCTCCTAGAATACAAAAGGAAAGGTGTTTACAGTGCAGAGCAGGTGAAATTCATTTAAAAAAAGTAATGTAACCCAGTTGCTGTTTTTTAGCTTGATAAAGTGTAGTTTAATAAAATGCCCTTGCCCCACCCACTGTAGCCTCTGACAGAAACGCAGGCGTCCAGATGTTCCAGGGCTCATCACTGACAATTTTTTTCTGTTTAACTTCTAGGTGAGCGACCTCTGACAAAAGATAATCACCTTCTGGGTACATTTGATCTGACTGGAATTCCTCCTGCTCCCCGTGGGGTTCCTCAGATTGAAGTCACCTTTGAGATAGATGTGAATGGCATTCTTCGAGTGACAGCTGAAGACAAGGGTACAGGGAACAAAAATAAGATCACAATCACCAATGACCAAAATCGCCTGACACCTGAAGAAATCGAAAGGATGGTGAATGATGCTGAGAAGTTTGCTGAGGAAGACAAAAAGCTCAAGGAGCGCATTGATACTAGGAATGAGCTGGAAAGCTATGCTTATTCTCTAAAGAATCAGATTGGAGATAAAGAAAAGCTGGGAGGAAAACTTTCCTCCGAAGATAAGGAGACCATGGAAAAAGCTGTAGAGGACAAGATTGAATGGCTGGAAAGCCACCAAGATGCTGACATTGAAGACTTCAAAGCAAAAAAGAAGGAACTAGAAGAAATCGTTCAGCCAATTATCAGCAAACTCTATGGAAGTGCAGGCCCTCCCCCAAGTGGTGAAGAGGATACAGCAGATAAAGACGAGTTGTAGACACTGATATGCTAGTGCTTTAATATTGTAAATACTGGACTCAGGAACTTTCGTTAGGAGAAAAATGAGAGAACTTAAGTCTCGAATGTAATTGGAATCTTCACTTCAGAGTGGAGTTGAACATGCTATAGCCCAAGTGGCTGTTTACTGCTTTTCATTAGCAGTTGCTCTCGTCTTGGGGTGGGAGGGAAAGGAAGAATTGGCTATCTTAAAAACTGGGTAAAAAAGTTGGGTCCGAGTGTGTGTTTCACCTCACAAATGTTCTATTTAACAATTGGGTCATGCACATCTGGTGTAGGAACTTTTTTCTACCATAAGTGACACCAATAAATGTTTGTTATTACACTGGCCTATTTTTTGTGAGAAGCTTCTGATTAGATCATTTACTTTAGGAAGATAACTAAAATTTAAGCTTAGATTATTACGTGATATGGGGGGAGGGTGTTTGGGTTGCAGGGCTAAGGGAAACATTACCATTCACTAAGTGCTTCTGGAGAATGTCTACTTCAGAGGGGAGGGAAGCTCACTGTATTTTTACCTAGCAAGGATTATTTCACAGGGCCCAAGAGTGGAGTATTTTGTTACTGTGTGTGTGTGTGTGTTTTTTTTTTTTAACATAATTGAAATTTCCTACATCCCCTTTTTAAAACTTCCTTGGCTTTTTGATAACTCAGTGCTTTATAGCTGTTGAATTCTCTTTACGGAATTGATGCATTTAAGCATGTGCTGGCACACAGCTGTAATCCCAGCACTTAATAGCCTGAGGCAAGAGATCACAAGTGTGAGGCCAGCCTGGGTATCTCACTGTGGACTCTCAAAATGCAAAATTTTTTCCTGTTGCTAGGGAGTAAACCTAAGGACCAAGTACATGCTAAGCATGACTTAACCCCTAAGTTGGTTTTAATTTATAAAGGTATATTTTGATCTCCAATTGCATTAGAATCTCCCAGAGGTCTCTCATGGTACTAGTGTAGGTCTAGGTGATTAGGTGGTGACCTTGAAACTACATTAAACCTTGGCTCTTGTGAGTAACAGGCAATGGTTTAATTAGACTGATTTCCTGAGGAAAAGGATAGCTTAGGTGAGTAGTAAACTCAAAAGAGCACCTTTACTGTGTGGACCTAACAAAATCAGTGCTGTCCAAGGAAAGGTATTTTGTAAATTGTCAACATGCTGAAGGTTAATTTGCTTAGAATGATAGACTGACTCAACCAACCATGTCTGGGGGTCTCAGACCTGGAATGCCCTGCTCAATACAGAAAGTGTGCAGGGCAAGCCCAATCAAATCTTAAAATACATTGTAGCATTCAAGAGCTACAAGAGTAAATCATCCCTGTCTCCTAAATTTAACCTCTCCCAACTCTAGAGGCAGGATCTTTTTGTGTGTGGGGGCGGTACTCCAGTCTGGTCCTGAACTCTGCAATCTGAGCCAGCCTCTCCAAGTGCTGAGATTATGGGTATTTTCATGTGGTGCTGAGGAATTGAACTTAGGTCCTTGTGCTTGTAAGGCAGACACTTTAACCATTACTCTAGCTCTTGAGGTGGGATCTTGCTCTGGAGTAAGGCTAGTCCTCAACTCACTATGTAGCCCAGCTGGCCTTGAACTCCATGCAATCCTGCCACAGCCTTCAAGTGCCGAGATTAGAGGCAGTGCACCACCACAACCAGTTAATGTGCTGGGAACAATCCAGGGCCTTGCACTTCCTAGTCAAGTGCTTTAACTGCTGAGGTATGTCCCAGCCCCCATGTCTCCTGTACTGAGCTAACAGACTTGGGTGTAGGAATAGCACAGTGATTAGAAGCGTTTGCCTAGCAAGCATAAGGCCCCGAGTTTGATTTCCCAGCACCATATAAACTGGGCATGGTAGCACACACCTAAAATCCCAACATGCAGGAAGCTGAGCAGGAGAACTGCCTTGAGTTCAAGGCCAGCCTGAACTACAGAGTGAGAGACCGTGTGTCTCAAAAACAACTCCAACCAGTACGTGTCTATTCTAATGCTTGTGGTTTATGTTGGTGCCACCCCCCACTTCCCAGGGGGGATTGAACCTTGAACGTTGGCACTGAACTATATCCCCAGGCCTTTTGAGACAGGGTCTTAAATTGCTAAATTATCCAGGCTGGGCTATAATCCTTTTACCTCAAACCTAGAATTCTGGGATTACAGATGCGCATCACCAAACCTGGCTCTTATTTTTTATGTAGAAACAGTCTTGCTATCTTGCTAAACTGCCCAGGTTGGACTTGAATTTTTGATCCTCCTGCCTGAGCCTTCCAGGCCAGGGTGTATGTTGTCTATTCAAAAGAATAGGCAGGGTCTTGCTCAGTAGCCCAGGCTGGTCCTAAGCTCACTATGGAGCCCAGGCTGGCCTTGGACTCATGGCAGTCCTCCTACCTCAGCCTCCCAAGTGCTGGGATTAAAAGTGTGCACCACCATGCCCGGTTTATGTGATCCTGGGGAATCGAACTCAGGTACTTAGCACTTGCTAGGCTAGTGCTTTAATCACCAAGCCATTCTTCCAGCCCCTGTATGTTGTCTTTACCTAGGTCTATGCTGGTAGAACCTTTTCTACAATGGAAGTTTTGCACTTTTGAACTTGGTTATCCAGTTCATCACCTACCAAAGCAGGTTTGAGCAAGACAGATATATTGTGTAGAAAATATATTGGAGGTATGACAGCTAAAGTTTCACTTTTATGAAAATCACAATGAAAGTATGTTTTATTAGTCAATTACAGTCACAATACAATCATTATAGATTTCCCCTTCCGTGTTCATCCCACCAAACACAAAACATAGCAATGTGTCAGTATCACTTTCCTCAGTGGAGTCAACACTTTGGGTTGTTTTGTTAACAGAATCTCCTTTCTCAGCTTCACAGTTCAGAGTGATGGAATTTGAGTCTGCTTTCTCAGCAGAGGCCACTGGCCATGGAATGATACACATGGAATGGTCCAATCGTCCAGGAGGTAGAAAACCATCAAATTTAAGCAAGGTCCAATGCTGCTTTTCTATATTAAAGAAAAACAAAACATAATGCTCATGTTAAGAAATTTCCAGAATAGCGCTGGAGCAATGGCTCAGTAGGTTAAAGCACTTGCCTTGCAAGCGCAAGACTCTGAATTCAATTCCCCAGCACCTCTTATAGCTGGGCATGGTGGTACATGTCTGTGATTCCACCACTCAGGAGGCTGAAGCAGAAAAGATGCCATGAGTCCAAGGCCAGCCTGAGCTACAAAGTGAGAACATGTCTCAAAAGATTTCCAGAACAGTGATTTACCATATCAGCGGAGCATGACAAGAAACACACGGGACAAAACCTAATGATATGTTATTGCTTAAATGAAGTCATTTCCTACAGTTTAGTTTTTATTCCATTGGCCTTAGGCAAAAAATCAAATGAAAAAACCACAGCTCTATCATTCTTCAGAGAATGTTTCAAATTGTTTAAAAACCAGCACTAAGATCTACTCACCTATGTGATACTGATACATTGTGTCCAGCGCTCCAGTGGGAGTCATTCCTCCAAAAACATACATACGCTTTCCCACAGTCACAGCTGAGTGGGCAGCACAGCCTGCTGGAAGAGCCCCGGTGGGTGTGAGCTTCTGCCACTTCATGTCAACTGTCAAGAGAAAGTTTTGGCATAAATGGGCTAAAATGGGGTTTCAAACTGATCTGTCTATTAGACTGCAAACCAGCCACTTAGAGTCAAGCATTAGGATCTCTGATAGGTCACAGAGGAAAGTTTAATATGCACAGAATTTGGAGGGGGCACAATGGTGCATACCTGTAATGCCAGGTATTCAGAAGGCTGAAGCAGGAATTATCACAAGTTCAAGTTCAGCCTAGGCAATTTAACAAGACCTTATCTTAAAATAACAGCAGGGCCTGTCGGCTCAGGTCTGTAATCCCTGAACTCTCAGAGGCTGAGGCAGGAGGAGTCTTAAGTTCAAGTACAGCCTGGGCAACCGAGCAAGTTGGCAAGATCCTGTCTCAAAATCAAAAATAAATATGGGCTGGAGAAGTAGCTCAGTGAGAAGGCCCTGGGCTCCATTCTTAGTACTATGGGAAAAAAAAAAAAAAAAGGTGAGATGTATCTCTGTGGTAGAGCGTTGCTGGGTTCAATCCCAGGTCCCAAAACAAAAAGAGAAAAGCAATTATTCGAGGGAGTCTGAAATTCTGATTCATAGTTCAGCAAAGGAAGGAAGAGTTCAGTAATGCATACTTTTAATAAACTTTCTAAAAAAACCAGATAAAAACATTCTGGGGGTATTCTGATGTACATAGTCTTTGGAGCACACTGAGAAATGTGACACAGGCATTCAGTTTTTGTGACAGTCTTGCTCTGCAGTCCAACCTGGCCCTGAATTCACTAGACAGGCCAAGCTGGGTTTGAACTCAGGTCAATCCTCCTTCCTCTGCCTCCCAAGTGCTACGATTACACGTGTGCGCCCCATACTTAGCATATGTGGTGCTGGGAGTCGAATCCAGGGCCTTGTGCTTGCTAGGCAAATGCACAAACCCAGCCCTATTTATTTATTTTGAGACAGGGTCTCCCTAAATTGTCCAAGCAGACTTGAACTTGGGATTCTCTTATTTCAACCTCTTTCAGTGTGGGATGACAGCACTTAAAAATAAGCAGGGCCTTGTACATTTTGGCAGTCCTAAAATCCTAGCTATTTGGGAGCCTGAGGCAGAAGAATCTTAAGTTTTAGATGACCCTGGGCAACTTAGAGACCTTTCTCAAAATTAAAAAGCCTGCTCCCTGAATTCAATCCACAATATTATAAAAACAAACAAATAAAATTAATCTGCAAACTCCACTTGACGGCCTATGAGGAAAGATTCAATGAAGACAGAATGCAAGGTGGGGCCTCACATGTCAGGGGTGGCAGGGAGTCATCATGCCTGGCCAGAGTTCCAGCCAAAGCACAAATCCCAGTCAGTGTTACCTGGCTTCAGAGAACCTAGGGCTGGGTAAAGTAGACAATTTTTTGGTAGTATTGTAAATTGAGCCCAGGGAGTTTACATGGAGCTATCTCCCCAGCTCACTCATATTTCTGCTTCTGAGACAGGGTTTCACTAAGCCACTAAGTCACCCAAGCTGGGCTCCAACTTGCAATCCTCCTGCCTCAAGGGAGTGAAAATATCCAGCATGGGATTTCTGGGGTTGTCTCTCCACTGTCCCACCGTTCCTGTCGTCTGGAGCAAAGCAGAGTGTGGCCATTTATTCAACCATCTCCTCACCTGTCGGCTGCCTGACACTGTGCCAAGGGCTACAAATGCACTGGCAAACAAGAGATAAAGCTCGGGTGTTGCGGAGCTCACAGCCTGAAGGAATGACCCAGAAACCATCCAGATACTCCGAAGTGCACCAGCTCTTCAGATGCTTTAAACACAATTCCCACGTCCTAACTTCAATCTTCCCAGTATTTTCAATTGCTTGCTCTGACAAGCATGCAAGGCTGGCTGTCAGCTCTGAACTCCCTGGCCCTACATGGGGTAATGGCTAATGCCTGAACACAAAACACAATGAATTCTGAAAGAGCAGGGTGGCTGGGTCAGAGATAATAAACGGCTACATACTAATCTCCCCGGAAATTTATTGCTATTATTATTTATTACTATTCAGGCTGCACGGGGCACAGTCTAAGCAAGATGCTGCCAGCTGATCAAGTCACCAACAGGGAAGGCTCTAGTTTTACAAAGCATATTTTTAAAAAAATTAAGCAGGTAGTTGCTACACTGTCCACCTACTCACTTATATCAATGCAATGGAGATCATCAAAGAATTTGTCCCCTGCCAAGCCTCCATGGATGAAGAGCTTTGTCCCTGCTGCCACCATCACGTGACCATGCCGGGGAGATGGAGGATTTCCAAATGTCTGTGGCTGTGTCCAGGTCAGTGTGTCTGGAAAAGTAAATTCCCTGACATCAAATGGCAAGGCTCTGAGGCAAGAACAAGAGACCGTTCCCAAACTTCTCACCCCCTCCCAGCACTGAGATGCTCTACGTAGGAAGCAACCTCGGAGGCATTCGCTTCCAACTCACCAGCACTAGCACCCGTGCAGCCTCTGCTCGGACACTTCTGGGGCTAGCGCTATAGAACATACTCTCCCCTTCTCTGAGGCATTAGGAAGACTTTTCTTTCTTTTTTTCTTCCTTCCTTCCTTTTTTTTTTTTTGGGGGGGGGGGTGGGTGGTGGTGGATTGAATCCAGTCCTGTTTATTTATTTATTTGTTTAGAGACACGGTCTCTCTCTCTAGCCCAGGTTGGTCCTGAACTCACTATGGAGCCCAGGGTGGCCTTGGACTCAGGGCAATCCTGTCTCAGCCTCCCAAGTGCTGGGATTACAGGCGTGCGCCACCACACTCAGCTTTACATGGTGCTGGGGAATCAACTCAGAGCCTTGCGCTTGCAAGGCAAGTGCTTTAACAGCTGTGCATTCCTCCAGCACCTTGCACTTTTTTTTTTTTTTTTTTTTTTTTTTTTTTGACACAGGGTCTTGCTCTGTAGTCCAGGATGGTACTGAACTTACTACATAGCCCAGACTGGCCTCAAACTTGTGGCAATCCTCTTGCCTCAGCTTCCTAAGTGCTAGAATACAGGAGTATGCCACCATATTCTTTCTTCTTACTTTCTTCCATCTCTCTTTTGCTTTTCTTTTTTTACCAAAACTAAAAAACAAACAAAAAAATCCACAACAAAATATGTTTATTCAATATACACTACAAAGGCTAGTTGAGACTTAAGTTAAAAAACAAAATAAGACCAAGACAGTGTCTTGGGGCTAGAGGAATGGCACAGCAGTTAAAGCACTTGCCTAGCAAATGCAAGGCCCACAGTTCAATCCCCAGCACCACATAAAGCCAGGCTTGGCGGCGTAAACCTGTAGTCCCAGTACAACATGGGAGGATGAGGCAGGATGATTGCTGTGAGTCCAAAACTAGCCAGGCCTACAAATCTACAAGTGAGTTCAGGACTAGCATGGGCTAGAGTGAGACCCTGTCTCAAAAAAAAAAACAAAACAAAACAAAACAAAACAAAAAACAAAAAACCAACAAACAGCTGGGGATATAGTTCAGTGTGGAGACCCTCAGATGGATCCCCAGTACCACAAAACAAACAAACTTGGTAATGAACTGAGATGTTAATAGCAATTTTTGTGTGACAGCATTGTATATGCTTATAATTTACACGTTTAGCTACACACATGTATATTTTCTTCTATACAGTTTTATTTATTCCAGGTCCCTTCCCCGCCACCTGCCCTTCTTCTGTCCCCCAGTACTGGTGACTTAACTCAGGACCTCCACACTGAGCTACAGGACAGGCCCTTCTATCTTTTATTTTGAGGCTGGGGTCTGGCTAAGTTGCTAAATTGCCCAGGCTGGGCTCAAACTTTCAAGCCTCCTGCCTAAGCTTCTCAGTGTCCCCAGATTTCAGGTTTTGCCACCATACCTGGCTTTACTAAGAGTGTTTACCTCTGTCTGAGGAGTAAGAAGGAAAGTCTGAAGCAGAAACTTTTACTTTGTTTGCTATATAACGTATACACCACTTAGGGGTGGAGGAATAGCACGGTGGTTAGACAGAGTGCTTGTCTAGCACGTACAAGGCCCTGGGTTCGACTCTCCAGCACCACACAAACTGGGCATGGTGGTGCATGCTTGCAATCCTAGCACTCAGGAGGCTGAGGTAGGAGGTTTGCCATGAATTCGAGGACAGTTTGGGCTATATAGTGAGTTCAAAACCAACCTAGACTACAGAGAGAGATCCTGACCCAGAAAATGTATATAAAATATACTACTTAAAATTTTTAGCCAGGGCTGGTAGCAAAAACCTGTAATTCCAGTATTTGGAGAGGTTGGTAATCCACAATTCCAAACCCAGCCTGGGTAACTTTGTAAATCAGCAAGACTTTTTTTCAAAATCAAAAGTAAAAAATGTGGTGGGGATATAGTTCAGTGTGAAGGACCTATACCAAAAACATACGGAAAAATTTAAAATTAGTAGTTAACTGTGAAGCTGGAGGAACGGCTCAGCAGTTAAAGCACTTGCCTAGCAAGTGCTACATCAAGCATTAAGTAGCTGAGTTCAATTCCCCAGCACCACATAAACCAGGCGTAACCCAGCACACCTGTAATTCCAGCACTTGGGAGGCTGAGGCAGGAGGATTGCTGTTGAGTCGAAGGCCAGCCTGGGCTCCATAGTGAGTACAGGACCAGCCTGGGTTAGTAAGTGAGACCCTATCTCAAAAAACAAACAAAGAAACAAAATAATTAATTGGGGTTGGTGGAGCAGGCCTATAATCCAGGACTTTGGGGAGGCTGAAGCAAGAGAATTGAAAGTTCAAGCTAAGCCTGGGCAATTTAGCAACTTAGCAAGACCTTGCCTCAAATAAACAATTAAAAAAAATGCGCTGGGGATGTAGCTCAGAGCAAAGATCCTGCATCCAATTCCCATTACACCATACAAACAATAATTAAATTGATTAGTTACACCTTTTCAAATGCAAATGCTCCCAGAGCAAGAATAAACCAGCTAAGGGATATACCATCTAGAAGTAAACTGCTCAAGCACAGTTTCATTTTCTAACCTCTGCATCCTACATCGAGTTGGCTGCGGCCGAGGCAGCCCTGACCAGGTAAGTGGCCATCCCAAGATGCCCGTTAGGCCGTACTTGCGTCAAACACATGCAGCTTCACATCTGCCACAGGCTGGGCACCTCTCTCTCCGCCTCCAAAGACATACAGCTGATTTCCAATGGATGCTGCTGATGTGTGGAAAGTTCGAGGGGACGGCGGGGGACTGGTCACATCTGGTGTTGTCCAAATCCTGGTTTCTGTTCCAGAGAGAAGGCAGGTGCCTAAAATACCAAGGTTGAGGGGCCTCTGACTCGGACTTCTTTTTCCTATGACGATAGGGATGAAACCCAGGGCCTCTGCCAATAATCTGCACCCCAGCCCCAAACTTGACCCTTTGGTGGCAGTGCCACTTCCATAGCTGGATTCTTAAGAGGGGTAGCACAGCTTCAGGCAGAGAGCTCACATTTAACAACATCAAGGATGAGTAAGGATAACGCTTCTAATCTGCACAGACCAAATCCCTAAGATGCAAGGCCCTCAGGACAAGAATGAAGTCAATCTCCTCTCTGCACCCCTTCTACTTTGCTGAGTACCTGCCCTGTGCAAATTCACAGAAGCCCAACATGTGCTAAGGTCATTCCCCCAGAAGCTGGAGAGCAAGTGGGGCAATATTCCCAGAAAATGTGGCCGAAAATAGATAACTCAATTACAATTTCAGCTCAGTCTGGTGGCGCAGGGCTGTAATCACAGCACTTTGTGGGTTGAAGGAATGGCACAGCAGTTAAAGCACTTGCCTAGCAAGAGCAGAGCCCTGAGTTTGATTATCCAGCACAACATAAGCTGGGTGTGGTGGCGAACACCTGTAATTTCAGCACTTTGAAGGCTGAGACAACAGAACTGATTGCCTTGAGTCCAAGGCCCTCCTGGGCTACATTGCAAGACCTTGTTTCCAAAAAAAGTTTTAGTAGCAATAATAACTATCCCTATAAAATACTAAATGCTAAATGAATATTACTTTCCCCCTTTAACAAAGAAGGGAACTAGAACTGAAGGAGAGATAGTTATTTGATTAAGGTGACTTGGGGAGTAAATTGTTGAGTTGGAATTTGAGCTTTCTGACAATAACACCAATACCAAGAGTATTTTCTAGGGCTGGAGGAATAGCTCAGTGGTTAAAGTGCTTTCCTAGCAAGCTCAAGGCCCTAAGTTTGATTCCTCAGCATCACATAATGCTGGGAGTAGTAGTGTAGGCCTGTAATCCCAGCACACAGGAGGCCGAGGCAGGAGAATTGCTGTTAAATTTGAAGCCAGCCTGGGCTCCATAATGAGTATAGGACCACCCTAGACTGCAGGATGAGACCCTATCTCAAAAAAAAAAAAGGAAAATAAAACCCACTTTCCCAGAGCAAGATCCTGTCATTAAATAAAGTTCACAATGTTTTTACTTAGTCTATTTTAAGGTATGAATCCTAAGAAGATAATTTAAATACAGTCAGTAAGTCAGTCTTTCTCTCTATCTTTCCTTCCTTCCTTCATTTCTTTCTTTCTATTCATGGTACTGGGGATTGAGTCCGGTGCCTTCACACTAAGCTACATCCCTAGCCCATTTTAAAATTTTATTTATTTATTTTCCACCAGGAAAAGAGGCTTTCACTGGTCCAGGTGGAGCAGCAGTGGTGCCCCCTATGCCCATGTGCACAGGCCTTGGCGTGGCACTGCTAGGCCAGCTTGAGGCTCTGGGTGCTGAAGCTGTCGCCCTCCTTGGCGGCCACGGCTTCCCACGGGCCCTGCTTCTTCTGCACACCATGCAAGGACTCCAGCTCGGAGGTCAGGCTGAAAAGCATGCTCTCGTGCAGGTTCTGCCGAGGGTCCCTTGCACCATGGCCTCGGGCTGCTGCAAGTACTCCTTCAGCCTGCCCAGGTACAGCAGGCACACCGCTGCATTGCTGCTGGCCACTGCATTCATGGGGTCCAGCCTCAGGATCTCTATGAAGAATCTGTGGGCTTCTGGAAAGTTGTTCTGACCAAACTGCAGGAAGGCTCTGTTCATTAAAATGATCAGTTTGCCCTGAGGCGTCTGATTTCTGTGTTATTTTCTCATGTCTTGAAAGTACTTCTCAGCTGTTTCTATGTCACCAGTCTGAAGGATCCAGCCGATGCTGCTGAGCAGCTGTGCTCCTGCTCAGGGTAGTACCGCATCACTGCATGGTAAGCTTCCATGGCCAGCACATACCCCTTCACGAGGAGCAAACCGATGGCCATGGAGTACAGCACTCGTCCCAGACGCAACCTCCACAGCAGAACAGAGGCTTGCCTGCTATCCTGCGCTGCTGTTAACAGGCCTATCCTCAGCCAGGCCTCATCCTAGGTTCCCCAGGATCTGGATGCAGACGGTCTTTACCTGACGCAGTCGGTGCAGGGACTCCTGTGGGTTTCCCAGTCACCACGGCAGCTCAGTGTGCAGGATGTACATCGAGACGGGCACCATGGAGTCTCTCCGCCCAGGATACAGCAGAGGCAGTACTCATGGCAGACTTTCAGCTGGTCCAGGTTCCTGAGGGCTCAAACTCCATATGGGCATTCTGGAAAAGGCTCAGTTTCACCAGCAGCACCAGCCTTACAAACCAGAACTGCAGCAATTCGGTAGTGTGCCTGGCGGGCCTGCTCTTGCCATAGCCTTGGCCATGGGCTGTAGGAGGTGCCCACACAGGTCCACTGCAGCCCACCAGTGTCTGCGGCTGCTGAGCTGCCTCAGGCCCACAGAGGACTGCTCCACGGAGCCGGCAATCTTGGCAGCTGCCTTCCCCCCAGGAACCGCAGCATCCGGTCCTTCACAGCATCTCCCTGACTGTTGTCAAACGTGAGTCCTGGCATGGTGAGGTTTTCCTTGTCTATGAATATGGTGCTGTACTGCTGGCTGGCTACTGAGATCAGCACATCTCTGGTGCCCTGGCAGGGAATCCAAGCATTGTTCCCCCAGTCCACCTCACACATGCTCAGGGCCATTGCAAAGGGGTTGTCACAGCCTGGATCTGGGAAAATGGTTTTAGAGACTCGGGGGACTTCTAGAGAAGTCACTGAAATCCTCGATTAGATCTCTCGCTGGCTGCCGAATAAGATGGCCCAACAGAATCTGCAGACTTTTCTTCCCCAGGGGCGGTAAGTAGAGACAGCTCTTCTGGGAGCGTGGAGCCTGCAGCACTGGGACTACTGACGGAGACGAAGGCAGAGGTGGTGAAGGAATCGAAGTCAGAGGCCAAGGAGGCTGCACTGATTCTGTCTCCCAAAAACTCGCTCAGGCTGGGACTGGGCTGGACAGCTGGAGGTGGGATCTTGGCAGACATCTCACTAGCATTGCTGAAACTTAGGGACTTCACACTTTGAGACTCGAAGCTATTGTGCACAGACAGGGATGGCTGGGAAGAGGCTGATGACTGGCTGAATACAGTGCACACAAGCACTGGCTCATCTTTGGAAGACAGCTAAATGGAAGACACTTCTGATGTCTGCTCTCTTGGGCAGGTTTTCTCATCCCTGGCTGCCAAACCTCCACCCTGGTGTCCTTCAACATAGGCAACCCTTTTCCTTCCTCCAGGGCTGCATCTTCTTTCAAAGATGCCTTGCTGTCGTGTGTCATGTCAGACATGTCCCGAGGAGTGTCACCACAGTCTGTCTCACTGTCATTGATCAGGATGACTACCTCCTCTCTGTCTGGAATGCAGCCTTGTCTCTGGTTATCACTGCCTGCTGGGGGCTCCACAGACCCCTGCAGACAGGCAGCTCACCTGCATCATCTTCACTGTTGTTAGCAGAGTCGAAAAGGAGAACACTCTCCATCATGTGCTCACTGGGCTTATCAACGAGGCAGATGCAAACTCAGAGCCACCAAAGTCAATGGTTTCCTCATGATACAGGAGCTGACCTGGTTCTTTCTGTGGAAACTGCTCAATGATGCTTTCTGGTCCTACGTGAGCTGGAGGACACCCCTCTGCCACACCCCAGTCACCGCCTTCAGTGTTCTCCACATTGCCTGCCACCAGTCCGAGGCTGGGGAGGGAATCACCTGCTGCTGGGACCAGGATCTAAGGAGGTGTCAGATCCTGCCCAGAAACACTCTATTTATTTATTTATTATTTACTCTGGAGACCGGGTTTCACTATGTAGTCTAGGCTGGTCCCAAACTCACTATGTAGCCAATGTTGGCTTTAAATACATAGCAACCCTCCTGCCTCAGCCTCCCAAGTACTGAGGTTACAGGCATGTGCCACCACAGCCGACTTATGTAGTATGGTGGAACTGAACCCAATGTCTTGAGTTTGCTAGGCAAGCACTTTAACTGCTGAGCCCTCCAGCCCCTCTAGCCCTTTTTTTGTTTGTTTGTTTTTGTTTTTGTTTTGAGACAAAGTCTTGCTACATGCCCAGGCTAGGCTTGAACTTGTGGTCTTCCTGTCTTAGCATCCCAGAGAGCTAGTATTTGGGGCAGCATTTCCTAACTTTGCCACTATTGATATTTTAGACTAGGTAAGTCGTCGTGGAGGCTGTCTTGACATTACAGGGTATACAACAGCATCTCTGCCCTCTGCCCACTAGAGGTCAGGAGCAACCCAGACAACAGGAGTAACATGACCAAACTGGTTCCAGGCCTGATTTTACTGGGGGCACAATCACTCTCAGGAGAACCATGATCTAGGAGACTCGGGCCTAACCTTGCTTAGTCACTAACACCCTGATGACTTCAGGAAAGTCACTTCCACTCCACTTACCTGAGATGCCCACTTGATAGAACTGTTCTCCAAAGCCTCTTCCAGCTTTGGCATTTAAGGAGTTGATACACCTCTATTTTGTATGAAGTCAGCAAAGTTAAACAGATTAATTAGTGTTGTCCAAATGTACCGGAATTATAAACTGGAGTTATACGTGAATGATAAAAATAAAATAATCTATGACTACTTACCATGATTCAGGACTTGTAGACAATTTCGATTTCCTGACTGATTGGCTCCTCCAAATACCCAGATACTGTCAGGAGTGCAGGAGGGAACGAAGCTCGCGTGCTCATACCGGGGCAAGAGGCCTTTTTGTGTGGCAAACTCCCACCGGTGTGTTCCTAGAAAACATTTCACCTCATTCATAGACTGGGGCTACCAGCTTCTTACCTTGACTGACAAACGTAGGGAGAGCAGTGAGGAGCAAAGCTCCAAAAGCATGAATAAACAACCTTCAAGTCTCTTAAAAGGAACATGGTTAACTTCCAGAAGTTCAATAGTAGACACATAGGGACCACCTCCCCAACCCCATCTCCCGAGTCAAAAAAAAAAAAAAAAACAAAACATTTTTGTTGTGTGTTTGTTCTTACCATACTAGGGACCCAAACTAAGGGGCCTTACATTGAGCTACATCCCCAGTCATTTTTTTTTTAAAGATGGGGTCACACTCTGTAGCCCAGGCTGGTCCTGAACTCACTATGAAGCCCAGGCTGGCCCTAACTCTGGCAGTCTTCCTGCCTCAGCCTTCCGATTGCTAGGGATTACAGGTGTGCACCACCATGGTCAGTTTATGCGGTGCTGGGGAATCAAACGCAGGGTCTTATGCTTGCTAGGCAAGTGCTCTAACTGCTATGGTATTCCTCCAGCTTTCCAGCCCATTTTGAGATAGGGTCTTACTAAGTCACAAAGTTGTCCAATCTGGGCTCAAACTTGTAATATCCTACCTCAGTTTCCCAGAGTGCTGGAACTATAGATCTATACCATCAGGCCCAGCTCATCAATCTGCTTCTGTGGGAACTGTTCCTACTCTCCTCTCTAACACATGTGTGGAACCCAGACATAAGTGTGCAGCCATCTGCCTTCCTGGCCTGTTGCTTATTGGGTGGGAGGCTGCCAGCCAGTTGACCCAAAATGGCCAATTAGATCCATATTTCAACTGTTGTTAGGCTAGGGTATACTTTCTGCCACTGCATTCTACAAATACACCTGACAGCTATACAAAAAAAAAGTGGGGAGGGGGGCTGCTGGAGGAATGGCACAGCGGTTAAAGAGCATGAGGCCTTGGGTTCAATTTCCTAGCACCACATAAACTGGGAGTGGTGATGCATGTGGGACCTGTAATCCCAGCACTCGGGAGGCTGAGGCAGGAGGATGAATCTTGGCTCTATAGGACTAGCCTAGGCTACAGAGCGAGACCCTGTCTCAAAAAAAATATATATCAAAAGAAAAGTTTTTCCTCATAATTAGATATCTGTAACCTGAATCTAAATGTTTCTACATAAAACAAATTAACCAAGCTAGGTGAAACTAGGTGAAATGTTTTCTAGGAACTCATCTATTAGCTATTTATTTAGCAAACTACTTAATGTAAGATGCTCACAGGCATTACCTTGTTAGATCATTAGGACTGCCCAGTAAAACAAGTGATTATGGGACTGAAAGAATAGCACAGTAGTTACAGTGCCTGCCAAGCAAGTGCAAGGCCCTTTGTCGGATTCCCCAGAACTACAGAAACTGGGTGTGGTGGCACACACCTGTAATCCCAGTACTCAGGAGGCTGAGGCAGGGGGATTGCCATGAGCTCAAGGCCAGCCAGGGTTCCATAGTGAGTTCTGGACCAGCTGGATTACAGAGCAAGACCCTGTCTCAAAAAACCAAAAACCAAACCACCAAAACCAAAAACCAATAAATAAATAAATGAATAAATAAATAAATCAACCATGTTACTGTCTCCACATTATAAGACACCTAAGTCTAAATGATTTAGCTAGAATGACAAAGCTAGTAATAGTTAACAATAAATTTATAACTGTGGCCTACGGATGTAACTTAGTATAAAGCAACAGACTAACATAGCAAGGGCTGTTTTTTTCTTTCTTTTCCTTTTCTTTTTTTCTTTTGAGGCAGGATCTCACTCTATAACCCATGATGGTCCTAAACTCACTACGTAGCCCAGGCTAGCCTGGGACTCAAGGCAATCTTCCTGCCTCAGCCTCCCAAGTGCTGGGATTACAGGCACAGGCATGTGCCATCATGCCCATACCCAGTTTATGAGGTGCTGAGGTGCTGGGGAATCAAATTTAGGGCTTTGTGATTGCTAGGCAAGTGCCTTAACAGCTGGGCCCTTTCTCTAGCCCCCGCCCCTCTCTTTCTCTCTCAAGCAAGCCTCAGTTTACTGAACAAAATACGAATGAAAAGCTCTTGGATGAGCAGCCAAGAGGAGTCAGAAGTGGGTCACTGTCTAAGAAAAACAAGGGAGGGAAAAAAAGGCAAGTTCCTGGCAAAGAAGCCCAGAGGGCGCCTGAGCAGGTATCCCCAAGGGCTGGGCTTGAGGCCCCCAAACTATAAAACAAGACAGAACAAAACAACAATAAACTCCATAATTAGCCAGGCCTACTGGAGCAGACCTGTAATCCCAGCACTCTTCAGAGGCTAAGGGAGGAAAATCACAATTCAAACCCAGCCTGGGCAACTTAAGAGAGTATCATGATTTAAATCTGAACTGTCCCTCAAAAGCCTCATGTGTCTGAATATTGTGAAATATCTCTGGATTCCATATGCTGTCAAGAGGAGGGGCCTGGCTGAGGATGGGGGAAACTTGGGGCTTGACTTGGAAGGGGTGGGTCACTGTGGCTTGACCTGGAAGGGTATATACTAGCTCTCCCTTTCCTTAGCCATTCTGCTTCATGTTACAGTGCCGTGAGTAGCATCTCTCCAGCTGGGCCTCTGCCATATACTTCTACCACTACCAATCAACCATGAATGGACAGAGATCTTCTGAAACTGGGAGGTAAAATAAACCTTTTCCCCAAAGTTGTGGATGTTGGATAGTTTGTCCCAGCAACAAAAGAAGTAACTAAGACAGTGACTTAGTAAGGAACTGTCTCAAAATCAAAAATAAAAATAGGGAAGGACGTGAAGGAAAAGCTCACCAGTTAAAGCGCTTGCCTAGCAAGCTCAAGGCCCTGAGTTCAATTCCCCAGGACCTCATAAAACTGGGTGTGGTGACATATGTCCCACCACCTGGGAGGCCAAAGGATTGCCTGCCATGTGTTCAAGGCCAGCCTGAGCTACATAGTGAGTTCAGGACCAGCTTGGGATACAGAGCAAGACCCTGTTTGAAAAAAAAAGTGAGGGAGGGTGCTGGGAATAGAGCCCATTATTCAGACTCTGTGCTTAACCTCTAGTACTACAAAAAGAAGAAGAAGAAGAAAGAAATATATATATATATATATATATATATATATATATATATATATATATAAAATAAATGAATGCTTAAATGGCAAGTGTTCCACAGAAGCTTTTTCTTCCAAAATAGAGATTTTTTTTCCAGGCAAATATATACCAGAGGTCACACGAGACCACATGAGATCACATGGACCTGCCAGCAGTATTTTCTCTTTTTTTTTAAATTCAGGATTGTTCTCTGTAGTCCAGGATGGTTCTGAACTCACTATGTAGCCCCATGCTGGCCTTGAACTCTAAAGAATCCTTCTGTCTCAGTCTCCCAAGTACTAGAATTACAGATGTGTGTCACCATGCCCGGATAATCTTTAGGTTGTGTTGGGGAATCGAACCCAGGTGCTTACACACACTTGGCAAGCACTTTAATCACTAAGCTATGTCCCTAGCCCTGGAGCTCCTTTTTTGAAGAAAAACCCTGCCACCTGGTCTAAGCTGGCATTCTTTGAGATGCTCTGTTCACGGCCGG
The DNA here is from genome assembly GCA_004027205.1 of Ctenodactylus gundi. Classification (NCBI taxonomy): domain Eukaryota; kingdom Metazoa; phylum Chordata; class Mammalia; order Rodentia; family Ctenodactylidae; genus Ctenodactylus; species Ctenodactylus gundi. The sequence goes on from PVKB01000565.1 coordinate 628,406, forward strand.
CAGCATAAAGCCTGCTGTGCGCCACAGCTGTCAATCTTACCCAGATCCACGGTGTGCACATCTGAGAAGCTCTGGCTTGGATTTGCTCCTCCAACAATGAAGATCTTCCCTCTCTGGGCATCACCAACTGGGGGTAGATATGAGCAGCTGTGGCCAACTCGAGCGCAGGGGCCGTCTCCAGCAGGGGTCAAGGTGTACCTGCCAAAGGGAGGGTGCCTTCAGGAAGCCTGATCAGAGAATAAAGGTAGGGACATGTTCTCTCCATTCCTGACACATTTACGAAGATGAAGGGCCTGATACATATGCAGGCTTTTGAACTTTGTATCTCATAAAACAGCAATCAACAACAGTATCTTCCCTTAGCTGTCTTTGGCTTTGCAATTTTGATACTGTTTTCATTTCACAGTAATCTAGTGGGGATGCACAGGGTTAGTTCCATTTGATAAATAGGAAAAATGACATCAGAAGCATACATTGGGGCTGGTCTCCATAATCCCAGCACTCTGGGAGGCTAAGTCAGGAGGGTGTTAGTTTGGACTCTGCCTGAGCAATTTAGTAATTCAGTGATACTATGTCTCAAAATAGGAGAAAAAAAAAAGAAAAGAAAAGGACTGGTTTTGTAACTTAATGTGAAGACCCTGGGCCCAATTTCTAATACAACATACACACATACAAAAGAAGTGTTCACGGGTGTGTTTTAACGCAGCACAGTGGCTATAAACGGAGTTTGTAATTTCATACAGACATGTTTCAAATCAGAACTCAAGTACTTTCTAGATGTATGACCTTTTGGAAGTTACCTAACTTTTTGGGATTTATTTCTTCTTTCACAAAATAAGGACAGCAACACCTCAGAGGGTGTTAAGCACTGAGACAAAGCCTTGTAATAGTGCAGGGCAGGATGGGCCCAGTGGCACAGACCTGTAATTCCCACACTCCAGGAAGGCTGAGGCAGGAGCACTGCAAATTTGAGCCCAACCTGAGCTCAAAATCAAAAGTAAAGTAATGGGCTGATCATGTAGCCCAGTATGAAGGCAGGGATCAATCCCTTCCACCATCCACACATGCAAAAAAACAAAACTAAGAACATAAGAAAACACAACACAACAAAACGAAACAATAATAACAAAAAACCCAGCAGTGCAATGAGAAGCTTAGCAAAGGATGGCTAGAGTGTTCAGTGCCTTCTCAAGGACAACTACAGCCTCAAGGCCTCTGGCGCTAGTCAGTGATGTCTCCTTCTTGAGAAATACTGTCCAAAATTTAGATTTTAGGAGCCCTTACAGGTACTCACAAAGCTCATCTTGATGTAAGCCAAAAGTAGGACCCCAAAAGTCAAACACAGGACCTAGCCATTCCAGTCTGTCATTGTGAATGCACTGTAACTGAAAAAATACACTGTGGTACTGGGGATTGAGCCCAGGGCCTTCACACCCAGCTATTTCCCCAGCCATTTTTTAGTTTTGATTTTGAGACGAGGTCTCACTAAGCTGCCAAGTTGTCCAGGTGGGGCTTGAACTTATGATCCTCCTGCCTCAGCCACCCAGAGTGCTAGGACTCTAGGCCTGCACCACAGGTCTCAGTTCAGGATCACTGCACTGAGCTACATCCCCAGATCTTTTAATTTTATTCTGTTTGTTTTGGGACTGGGGATTGAATCCAGGACCTCTGAGCTACCTCTTCAACACCCCCTTTTTGTCTACAGATCACATCTTGATCATTTTTACTTTCCTTTTCCCTTCCCATACCCTCACACTCCCATATTCCCTCTTCCCTCTCCACAAAGTCTATCTTCTAACTTTCTTCCATCTCTCTTTCACATTTATTTATTTATTTATTTTGCAACAGGTTCTCATTTTGTAGTCCATGTTGCTCCTGAACTTGACAGGTAGCCCAGACTGGCCTTGAACTCACAGCAATCCTCCTGCCTCAGGCTCACAAGTGCTAAGATTACAAAAATGGACCATCAGCCCAGTTCATGTGATGCTGGGGAATTGAACTCAGCACCTGTGCTTGCTTGGCAAGCACTGTAACCACCGTGCTATTCCTCCAGCCCCCCTCTTTCACTTTTTTTATGGTTTAGATTTCTCATATTAGAGAAATCATATATTTACCTTCTGTGTCTGAGTCATTCCACTAAATATAATGGTCTCAAGGTACATCCTTTTTCTTTCAAATGATTCAAATTTATCTTCCTCAATGACAGAGTAATACTCCATTATGTAAATATACCACATCTTGTTCATCCATTCATCTGCTGATGGACATACTGGCTTATTCTAAGATTTGGGTATGCATGTATTCCTTTTATATGATGACTTTAACTCTTCTAGGACCATACCCAGAAGAGATATAGCTGGGTCAAATGCTAGGTTATAGAAGTGTGCCACCATGCCCAGCTCACCAGCTCAGGACCTGAGTCACTATGTCATTCATTCACATATATCTATATGCTGTTTCTGGACTCACTATGTAGCCCAGGTTGGGCTTGAACTTATGGCAATCCTCCTGCCTCAGCCTCCCAAGTACTGGGCTACACCACCATGCCTGGCTTAGGATCTGTCTTGATTATTTGATATCTGGTACTCCTGACCCCTCCATCCTTCCAAAACCTTTCCTCTAACTTGGCTCTAATATCCTCTTCTTTGGAGCTCTCTCTCCACCTTTCCCTTGCTCTTTTTTATGTATTTATTTATTTATTGAGGGATTTAGGGTTGTATTATGTTGACCAGGCAGGTCTTGAACTCCTAGGCTCATGTGACTCTCGTCTTCACCTCTCAGGTAGCTGGGACTACTGGGGTGCACCACTGTGCCTGGTTTGCTTTTGAATCTCTACTCTCCATCTTGGGGGCTCAGTTTCCATCTCTGACCCCTTTCTCACCAGCCTCCTCCTAACTTCCAGGATCCTGGGAACTCAGTTTACTTTTCCTTTCTTGATTAGTTCTACCTGTACTGATAGCTTCAGTTACCACCTACTTTTGTGTGTGTGTGACACTGGGGATGGATCTCAGGGTCTCTGTACTATGCTATATCCCCAGCACATTGCTTGGTTTTAATTTTGAACCAGGGTCGTGCTAAATCACTAAGTTGCTTGTGCTGGCCTCACACTTGCAGTCTTCCTCCCTCAGCCTCCCCAAGTGCTGGGTTTACAGGCCTGCAGCAGCTGACTGGCTACCAGCTGTGTTCATATTCACCCGTGGTTTCCTAACCTCTCTTTCCTGGGACTCTCCTCTGGTGTCCAGACTTGTATATCCCATTTACCACTAACAGTGTGCCATGCCTGCTGAAAACATTACAATCCCGGATTCTTTCATCAGCACAGAAGTCTTTTGACAACTACTACTATTATGTTTTGGGTTTTACAAGTGAGAAACTGAGGCTTAGAAAAGTTAAATGGGGGCTGGAGGAATAGCTCAGCGCTTAAAGCATTTGCCTAGCAAGTGCTAAGTACCCGAGTTTGATTCCCCAGCACCACATAAACTGGGCATGGTGGCACACGCCTGTAATCTCAGTAGTTGGGAAGCTGAAGCAGGAGGATTGCTGTGAGTCCGAGGCCAGCCTGGGCTCCATAGTGAGTTCAGGACCAGCCTGGGCTACAGAGCAAGACCCTGTCTCAAAAAAATAAATAAATAAATAAATAAATGTTAAATGATTAACTAACTTACCCAAAAACTCATTGGCATCCAGATAGTTAGTTAATAAGACTAAAAAGTTCCCTGCTTTCATAGTCTTTACAGAATGACAGGCAAGAGAAATACAATCTCAGAAATATCTATGTCATTTCAACTTGGCATTAAAAAATCAAGCACAAAATAAGCTGGGAGTGGTATATGAACCTGCAACCCTAGCATTTGGGAGTCTGAGGCACGGAAATCTTGAGTTCAGGGTCAGAGTGGGTTGCACAGCAAGACCTTGTCTCAAAACAAGACAGAAAGCCAGGCATCATGGTACAAGCCTGTAATCCTAGCACTCTGGGAGGCTGAGGCAGATAATGAGTTCGAGCCCAGCCTGGCAATTTAGAGACTTAATGAGATCCTATATCAAAAAAACAATAAAAAGGGGGCTTGGGATTAGCATGCCACTTAGAGAAACTACCTTGGGTTCAATCCCCCACACTGGAAAAAAATTATAGGACAGAAAGAATAAGCAGAGCATATGTTCCAGGAGGTGGGAATGAGGTGGCCAGAGAGGCTTCCTGAACTCAGATCTGAAGGAAGAACAGAAATTAGGTGAGCAAGGGGAGAGATAAAAGATGGACGGGAAGGTGTGGGAGCCACGGTAGTGGCACAGGCCTGTCATTCTAGCACTCTAGGAGACTGAGGCAGGAGGATCACAGGCTCAAGAACCTGAGCAGGTTAGCTACTTAGTGAGACTATCTCAAAATCAAAAATAAGAATGTGGGGGCTGGAGGAATGGCAGAGTGATTAAAGCACTTGCCTTGCAAGTGAAAGCCCTTGAGTTCCATTTCCCAGCACCATATGAGCTGGGAGTGGTTGCACACACCTATAATTCCAGCACTCAGGAGGCTGAGGCAGGAGGACTGCTATGAGTTTGAGACCAGCCTGGGCTACATTGTGACTGGGTTGCAGAGCAAGACCATTTCAAAACAAAAACAAAAACAAAACAAACAAACAAACAAAAACCCACAAGGGACTGGGCCCAGGCTATAGCTCAGTGTGAAGAATATTGGCTTAATCTCCAGTATTGCAGGAAAAAAAAAATTTAGAAGGACAAGCATACCTAGTTCCCAAGTGGCATAAGGCAAGGCATCTCACTGGAAGAGCAAGACAGCAAATGACTGAGGAAGGATATTCAGGATATTCGAAGTTGGAAAGACAGGGAGAATCAGGATATGCAGGGATCAGTGGGCCCTAGTAAGGAGTCTACTTTTGGATTTTTTTGTTTGTTTTCTTTTGTTCTAGGGCTAGAAATGGAACTCAGGGACTCACACATGCTAGGGAAGTAATCTGCTACTGGACTACATTCCCAGCCCTCTAACAGGTTTGAAACTAGGGAATCCCATGATCAGATGTGTGTTAAACAGTAAATAAGACAGACTGGGCACAGCGGCGTGTGCCTGTAACTCTAGTACTAGGGAGGCTGAGGCAGGAGGAATTACAAGTTCTAGCCCAGCCTGGGGCAGTTTAGTGATTTAATGAGAAGCCTTGTCCAAGAAGGGGGGGAGGGGGGGAGAAAGGGCTAGGGATGTAACTAAGTATAAATACTATAGGTTCAATATTTAGTATTGAAAAACCAAAGCCGCTAAGCAAAATGATGCAGAGAAATCAGATTGGAAGTTCCCCTCATGGACCTGGGGACACACTACCACCTCTCCACAGCCTTCCTCAGCCCTGATCACATTTCATCACCATCAGCCACTTAGTGTGTAGCCCCACTACACAGAGTATTCACCCCTGGGCCCGAATGCCTACACAGCAGGGGGCCCAGGCAGGCCAGCACTCCTTGTTGAATGACAGGCTGGTTGAACAAACAGCCAAGTAACAACGAAGCCAGCTTAATCCAAATTCAATTCCCTAAAAATCCTAAAAATGAGACAGCACAGGGGAAGACATAGTGTTGAGATGAAGATGGCAGATGGTCAGTGCCTAACTCTTCTTGGTAAATGAATTTTAATAAAATTAACATCTGTTCTGCGATAATTATTGGCCCCCTACCTTTCCTCTAAAGACCATCTCAGACAGTTTGAGTCTAATTACCAAAACCTACCAGCAGTTTCACCTCTACCCTTTTGTACTGATGATCAAATGCTAGTATACTTATAAATGAAACAAAGCTCATGTGTGTGTGTATACGCGCGTGCGCATGCACATGAGTGTGAATCCTTCCTTACAGACCATGTTCCTTTCCTGGGCTTGTCTCCAGGTTCCAAGACTGGCAGCTGCTTCATGGTGTCCTATGCATAAGAAAGAAATTTTCAGACATTTATGATAATCCTCTTTTTTTTTTGAGACAGGGTCCTGCTCTGTAGCTCAGGCTGGCCTTGGACTCATGGCAATCCTCCAGCCTCAACCTTCTGAGTGCTGGGACTACAGGTGTGCGGCACATGGCCGGTTTATGTGGTGCTGGGGCTTGCTTAGAGCTTGCTAGCTTTAATCACTGAGCCATTCCTCCAGCCCAGTGATTATCCTTTCTAAAACAGTGCCATTCAGGTCAAATCCCCAGACCCCTAAAATCTTTTGTGGGCTGGAGGAATAGCACAGTGGTTAAAACACTGGCTTTGCAAGCACAAGGCGGAGTTTGATTCCCCAGCACCACTTAAAGCTGAGCATGGTGGCACATGCCTGTATTTCCAGCAGTTGGGAGGTTGAGGCAGGCAGACTGTCCTGACTCCAAGGCCAGCCTGGGCTACACCAGTGAGTTCAGGGTTAGCCTGGGCTACACAGAGAGACCCTATTTAAAAAAAAAACCAACGTGTGTGTGTGTGTGTGTGTGTGTGTGTGTGTGTGTGATATTTTTGTTTGGTTTTGGTGCTGAGGTTGAACCCAGGGCCTCACACAGGCTAGGCAAGCACTCTATCTGTAAGCTACACCCTATAACAGGAGATTTTTGGTTAAAGTTTTTCATCTCCAATTCTCATACTTGGTATATAGGAGGGGCGTATACCAAAATTTCAAAGACCGTAAGATGTTTATCAAAGATGAAACATCCTACGAGCCTGAGAATTGAGAACTCACCTCCTCAACTTGTAATATTGTGATTTTTCCTGTTCCTCTATTCTGGCTGGTCTTTTCCGAGCTTGCAGTCTGAACTGCTTCCCCTAGTTGGAATATACCTTCCCCCATTCCTGTTAACTTGCAAACTCGTAATTAACCTCCAAAGCCCAATTCAAATGCCTCTTCCACGAAGAAATCTTCTCTTTTTTTTTTTTTTTTTTTTGCTTTCCGCTTTCATTCTAACTTGTTTCCTTCTGATTCACGGCATCTATTCAGTCACCATCCTTGCAGAAGTATTATCAGTATAATTATCTAAAGTCTCCGGATCAGATGCTAGATTAAACTTCTCCACGAGACTCAATTCCTACAGTGCTGGGCCTGCCAGATTCATTCTGAGATCCCTTCGATGGACCCAGCATCAAGCAGAAGTGAAGAATGAGCGAATTAAGAAATAAAACCGGAGAAACGAAAGGATAAACCCACTGTGCCTCGGCCCCCCGCCCGAGCTGAGAAGAGTGGGCTTCCCATGCGCGGGAACCTCACGGCCACCTCCTTTCCCAGAGTTCCATCTTCGAGGGCAGTTCTGGGGCACAGGGTCAGGGAAGGGATGGCTATCCGCTCTCGTTCAATGTGGCCAAGCCGGAGACCAAGGATACAGGCCCACCTGCTTGCTGGGGCGCATTCCCGCGAAAGCCGCGGCCGGGCACTCCAGTCTCCCGCGCTTAGATCTGGGGCCCGGAGAACGCCAGAGTCTGCGAACGCGTTACCTGCAGTGGATCAGGGCAGTTCCTGGCTGTGGCTCCGCCCCCGAGGCGGGGCTTACGTCATACTCCCCGTCCCTACCCATCACGGAAGCGCGTCGGGGCCAACCGCTTGGGTCCCTACTGCCGTTCGCCCCGCCCGACGGTCTAGGCGCCGCCCGGACCGACGTAGGAAAATACGCTCAGTGTCCCGAGTATCTCGGGAAACCGGATCTGGGTCCCCTGGGCTGACCGCGCGCATAAACCCAGGATATTTGGTAACAACTTATCAGTGAAATTCCGGATAGCTGGTTTCACCCAAAGGGCCTAGCAGTTGCATTTTTAGTTGCCCCCTTGGGTGGAAATGGCTTCGGGCCAAGCCCTGTGGCGCAGGCTTGTAATTTACGCCCAGCACTCTGAGAGGCTGAGGCAGGAGGATCGCAAGATGGAGCAAGCCTGAACAACTTAGAGACTTGACTTAGTGACTTTCTCAAAATAATAAATAAAAAGAGCTGGGGATGTGCCTCAGTGCAAAGACCCTGGGCTCAAACTCCAGTGCTGGGGGAAAGAAATCCGGCTCACGCATGAACCGTCAAACTTTTGATATTTGGCAGGTACATTTCTCTCTCTGTACCCTACTTTCCTCATGTATAGAATAAGGGTGGGAGGCTGGAGTAATAAGCTCAGTGGTAAAAGCTCTTGCCTGTCAAGCTCAAGACCCTGAGTTCAATTCCCCAGCACCACACAAGCTGGGTGTGGTTGCACAGACCTGTAATGCTCAGCACGGGGGACTGAGGCAGGAGGATTGCAGGAGGATTTCCCTGTGTTCAAGGCCAGACTGGATTACATAGAGCGTTCAGGACCAGTCTGGATTACAAAGCAAAACACTGTCCCAAGGGGGAAAAAAAGAATAAGGATAGTGATAACCTATGGTGTAGAGAGCTCTTGAGAGGATTTGATAGTATCAATGAAAGGCCAACTTGCTAAGTCATTAAAAGCATAACCAAAATTTATGGACAAAATGGAATTTGGGGACTGCAGGTCTCCACTGCTCAATAAGCCTACTTCCTACATGGAGTTCCCATATTAATGGAAAAATCCCATTGACCATCTGCCAAAGGGGTTCAGGGGTAACCAGTCATTCTGTTCTCAGGACAGAAAACCAAGGCCAGGGACTAGAGGTTAGAACTCCTAGAGACTGTGTTAGAGTGCTTGCTTTGCAAGCACAAGGCTCTGAGTTCAATTCCCTAGCACCACATAAACCAGGTATGGTGACTCATGACTGTAATCCCAGCACTTGGAAGGCTGAGGCAGGAGGATTGCTGTGAAGTCAGGGCCACCTTGGACCATAGAGCAAGTTTTGCCAAAAAAAAAAGGAAAGAAAGAAAGAAAAGAAAAAGAAAGGCTAGGTTGGCTCTGATATATGTCTATATGTGTGTAGATGCTAATTTTCTGCATAGAAGAATAAAACGCTCTGCTTTCCCCTGTGTCTTTAGGCTATGTATACTTTAAGGTGTCATTCTAAGTGTCATGTTAATAAAAATTGGAAGAGTGATGAGGGAAAAATAACACATTTTTATTTGGGGTCCCATGCCTTTGCTTTATTATTTTATTTCTTTTACTTTTTGAGACAGGGTCTTGTTGTGTAGCCCAGGCTGGTCCTGAACTCACTATGTGGCCAAGGCTAGCTTTGGACCCATGGCAATCCTCCTGCCTCAGGCTCCTGAGTGCCGGGATTACAGGTGGGCACCACCACACCCAACTTTATGTGGTGCTGGGAATCAGTACTTTAACTGCTGTGCTATTCTTCCAATCCCTCATGCTTTTAGATTAGAAATTGCATTTGAGTATACTGGTAGAAACTTTGATTTTTTTTTAATGGGAATTACACTCAGGTCCTTGAACATGGAAACATGGACAATAAGTGCTCTACCACTGAGCTATATCCCTAGCCTAAATATGTGTGTGTGTGTGTGTGTGTGTGTGTGTGTGTGTGTGTGTGTACATATATATTTAGTACACATATACATAAATGTATATGTGTACTAAATATACATACATATATATATATATATATATATATATATATATATATATATATATTTTTTTTTTTTTTGAGACAGGGTCTCACTCTGTAGCCCAGGCTGGTCCTGAACTCACTATGGAGCCCAGGCTAGCTTTGGACTCATGGCAATCCTCTTGCCTCAGCCTCCCATGTGCTGGAATTACAGGCATGTACCACCATACCCAGTGCTGGGGAATCAAACCCAGGAACTTGTGCTTGCTAGGCAAGCGCTTTAACTTCTGTGCCATTCCTCCAACCCCCTGAAATATATTTTAAAAATGAGAGTCAAGGCCCAGAGAAGTTAAAATGACTGACCCACACAAATGGCAGAGCCTGGAGCTCAGATCTGCTTTGTGGAAGGAAGACAAAGAATGCCCTCTGATCATCAAGCTCTGGCACTGTCTGTGCCAAACCTAACGTGTCTATCACTTTTCCCGAGAACTCACATTTCTCCTTTCTCCCCGCTATGGATGGGAAGAGTGGGGTTCACTCTATAGAGCTGCACAGGGGTGCTGCTTAGTTAGGATTTAATCTCCATTACCAAGGATCACAGGCAAAAGTGAATTGCCAGCTTTATAATGTTCACTGTTTAAAAAAAAGCCAAGTAAAAATAGCATTTTTGGGGTCCTTGTCCTGAGCTACATCCCACCTTTATTATTATTATTATTATTATTATTATCATTTTTTTGAGGCAGGGTCTAGCTTTGTAGTCCAGGCTGGACCTGAACTCACTATGTAGCCCAGGATGGCTACAATCCTCGTGCCTCAGCCTTCTGAGTGCAAAGCTATGCACCCCACACCAGCTTATGTGCGTCTTGCACTTGCTAGGAAAGCACTCTAATCACTGTGCTATTCCTCCAGCCCCAAATTAATTTTACTTTGAAACTATCTCACATTTACAGAACAGCTATAGGAATAATAGAGAACTTCACTGAAAGATCAAAGAGCTCATTAAAGTTTAGTCCAGTGGATCTGGGGTAGAATATTGGCCAATCATGTCAAATCCCTGATAAGGCAAGATAGATATGGTGGTCAAGGTGGTGTACGCCTGTAATCCCAGTACTGGGGAGGCTGAGGTAAGAGGATTGCTTCAAGTTCGAGACCAGTTTGGGCTCCATAGTGTGTTCAGGACTGGCCTACACTTTAGACCAAGATCCTGTCTCAAAAAAAAAAAAAAAAAATTCCTTGGCAGGACAAAACAAAACAGACAAAAACAAGGCCCAGGCCATTGCCCCCCAAATATACCGGAAACAAGAAGATTCAGTCTAGGATGTCTGTTAGGCCCGATGACACAGGTTTATAATGCCAGCACTCCAGGAGGCTGAGGCAGCATGATCACAAATTCAAACTCAGCTTGACATTTATTAATTAACTTATTTATTTATAGACATTACAATACAGATGGTTCTGCACTGTAACCCATATGTTCCTGTACTCACTATATAGCCCAGGCTGGCCTTGAACTCATGGCAATCCTACGGCCTTAGCCTCCTGAACGCTGGGATTACAGGAGTGCACTACCACTCATGGCTAATCTTTATGTGATCCTGGGGATTCAAACCCAGGGACTTGAATTTGATAGGTAGCACATTAACCACCAAGTTACACATCAAGCCCTAGACTAGGCAATTTCGTGACTTAGCAAAGGCTCTGATTACCATTCCAAGCACATATGCATACCAAAAAAAATGAGGGTATCTTGAACAACAAAAATTTTTGAGCACCTGTTACTATTGGATGATATAACTGTCTCTCAACTAATTTCTGTTACACCATTATCCTTGTATTTTCCCACACAGCAGCCACATTTATTCTTGGATTCTTTTTTTCTTTTCACAGTGATTCTTTGAAAACAAGTTAATAATTTTAAATCTCCATTTAAAACCCTAAAATAGGAAGGCCAAACAGGAGTCCTACTTAGTGGCAACTCACAGGCTCATCTGAAGAGTTGCAATACAGTTAAAAAAGTATGTGCTGGGGCTGGAGGAATGGCTCAGCGGTTAAAAGTGCTTGCCTAGCGAGCTACATCAAGCCCTAAGTACCTGAGCTCAATTCTCCAGCACCACATAAACCAGGCATGGTGGCGCATGCCTATAATCCCAGCACTTGGGTGGCTGAGGCAGGAGGATTGCTGTGAGTCCAAGGCCAGCCTGGGCTCCATAGTGAGCTCAGCAGCAGCCTGGGCTATAGAGCGAGACCCTGTCTCAAAAAAGTGTCAGACCATTGTTGCAAGAGACACATTTCATCCATAAGGAAGCACACAGACTGAAAGACGGAAATGAATATTCCATGCTACTGTAGCCATAAAACCTATGTTGTCAAATACAGCAGATTTCAAACCGAAACACATCAGAACAGCAAAGATGGATGCTACATATTAGTAAAAGGAACAGGAAGAGCTCACAATTATAAACATTTATACACTTAATGTTGGTATATACAGGGGCTGGAGGAACAGCTCTGCAGTTAAAGCACTTGCCTTGCAAGTGCAAGGCCCTGAGTTCTATTCCCAGCACCACATAAAGCTGAGCGTGGTGGCGCATGCCTGTAATCTCAACACTTGGGAAGCTGAGGCAGGCGGATTGTTCTGAGTCCAAGGCCAGCCTGCACTACAACAGTGAGTTCAGGACCAGCCTAGGCTACAGAGTGAAACCCCGTCTCAAAAACAAAAACAACAACAACAACAAATGCTTAAATACATGCAAAAGATTTGAAATCATTCCCTGCATATTTTCAGATCATAGTGGAATGAAACTGGAAATCAACAGGAAAAGAAACTACAGAAACTATACAAATTGATGGAGGTTACATAATAGATGATTGAACAAGTGATGGATTACAGAAGAAACCAGGGAAGAAATCAGAAAATTTCTAAAGACAAACAATGAAAGCATAGTCTACCAGAATCTATGGGACACAATGGCTTTCTTTTTTTTTTTTTTTGAGACGAAGTCTTGCTTGTTAGTCCAGGCTGGTCCTGAACTCACTATGTAGCCCAGGGTGGCCTCAAACACATGGCAATCCTTCTGTCCCTGCCTTAGCCTCCAAATTGCTCAGGTTATAGGTATGTGTCTGGCGTAAGTGGTGTGGGGAATGGAACTCAGGATCTTGTGCTTGCTAGGCAAGCACTCTAACTGCTGTGCTATTTTTCCAGCCCTATGTGACACAATGAAAGCAATGCTAAGAGAGAAATTTACAGTGATGAACATACATATAAAAAACCAGAGCAATCTCAAATAAATAATCTAATAATATAGCTCAAACTCCTATAGAAGCAATAACAAGCAAATCCAAAAGTTGTAGTAGGAGAGAAATGATAATAATCAGAACAGGGATTAATAAAATTGAAACTAAAAAACAAAAAAAATCACCAAATTGAAGTGTTAGTTTTTCAGAAGCATAAATAAGATCGATAAACCTCTTTCCAAACTCACAAAAGAAATGAAAAATTCACATCAATTCATTTAGAAACAAAAAAAAAATGTGAAATCGCAACAGTGTCAAAATCGAGACTATTAGGGCTGGATGAATAGCTTAGTGGTTAAAGCACTTGCCTTGCAAGCACAAGGCCCTGGGTTCGATTCCCCAGCACCAACATAAACTGGGCATGGTGGCACAAGTCTGTAACCCCAGCACCCAGGGCTAGCCTGGGCTACATAGAATTCAGGATCAGCCTGGGTTACAGAGGGAGACCCTGTGTCCAAAAACAAAACAATAACAACAATAAAACCCTGACAGAATGGAAAAAAATCTTTACTAGCTACCCCTCAGATAGAGGATTATTATCTAGAATATGCAAAGAAGTAAAAAAATTAGACAACCTCAAAATAAAAGACCCAGTCAAAAATGGGCCTCTAAAGTGGACAGGTCTCAGAAGTCTGAATGATCAATGAATACACAAAAAATGTTCAGCATCTTAGCCACTGAAGAAATGTAAATGAAAACAACACTCAGATATCATCTAATGCCAGTGAGAATGGCTGGTATCAAGAACAGAAAAAAACACTAGTGAGGTTTGGAGAAAAATATTTCTATGCTGTTGGTGGGACTATAAAGTGGTACAATTGTTGTGGAAGACATTATGGAGATTCCTCAAAACTGAAAATAGATAACCCATTTAATCCAGCTATACCTCATCTGGGTACTGTCCCAGAAGAGTTAAAGTCAGAATGATATACAAGCAGGGGAACTTAGAACAACCAAATCTTGGATGAAGCCCATCTGTCTATCAACAGATAAATGGATAAAGAAGATATGGAATATTTACATACAGTGGAGTACTACTCTGCTATAAAGAAAGACAATTTTCAATTGTTTTTAGGAAAATGGATGTACTTTGTGACCCATATGCTTAGTGAAATGAATCAGAAGGTCTACTATGAGAAAACCAAACCATGAAAAAAGTAAAAGAGAGATGGAAGAAAGAGAAAAGATAGACTCTATGGAGAGTAAGAGTATGTGGGTGGAGCGAGCAGGAATGTGGAAGGGACGTAAAAGTGGTCAAGATACAATATGTAAATGTACCAGCTTCTCAATCTGATTGCTATTGTTATGTTTGTAAATACATACTAATGAATTAAAAAAGAAAACAGATTGAAAGGACATACAACAAAATGTTAATATTAATATTACCTAAAGTAAAATAGGGGCTGGAGGAATGGCACAGCAGAGCGCTTGACTAGTAAGCACTAGGTCCTGAGTTGATTCTCCAGCACCACATAAAGCAGGATGTGGTGGCATACACCTGTAATCCCAGCACTTGGGAGGCTGAGGAAGGAGGACTGCCTTGAGTCCAAGGCCAGCATGGGTTACCTAGTGAGTTTAGGATCAGCCTGGGCAACAGAGCAAGGTCCTGTTTCAAAAAAAAAAAATAAACCCCTTAAAGCTACCCAATAGGTGCTTGCTTTGACCACACATATACTAAAACTGGACCGATACAGGGAAGATTAACATTGCCCCATTAGATTAAAAGTTAAAAAAGTACTTTTTTATTGTAAATATATATATATATATATATATATATATGTATATACTGTGTATATATGCATATATATGTATACATATATGTATATACTGTATATATATGTATATATGTATATATATGTATATACTCTGTATATACATATATATTTTTTCTTGCTCTATTGTCCAGGATGGTCCTGAACTCATGATGTAACCCAGGCCTGCCTCAAACTCACAGCAATCCTCTGCCCTAGCTCCCCTGTGCTGGGATTACCGGCTTGTGTCACCACATCTAGCTAAGGTACTCTTTTTCGCTCTGATCTCTTTTCTTAACATTGGCTTGCTCCAACCACACTAGTATTATTTTTCCCAAAGACTCAAGATGTACTTCCACCTGAAGATTTCCGCATCATCTCTTTGCCCTAACTCCCATCTGTTTGTATAGCTAATCCCCAACTTCCTCGTTAAATACATATGGCCCATCTCTTACCTGCTGGGTTTTCCCCCCATAGTACATTATCACTTTCTAATAATCAAGAAGACATTTATTTACTGTTTATGTTGTGAAAACACAACCTAGAGGTTGAGGATAGAGATCCTTTTTGCAAAGAAAAAAAAAAAAGATCCTTTTTGAGTTCTCTGAGTATTCCAAGCACTCATAACTAAACATGCCAGGTAAATAACTGTAGAACACACCAATATTAAAAGTATCCTAACTATCGTTCTTGACAGTGGGGATAGGACAAAATCTCTTTGCTGTCCTGGGACTCAGATGAAAATATGTTTAAGGCAGTAGCTTATTTTCCAATCTTGGCTCCACCGTGTGTTTACTGTGAGATTCTAGGCAAGCTTTGCATTCCTACCAATCGTTATGAGTATTAAACAAAAAAAGAAAAAAGCCCGTGTATAGCATTTATCATAAGAAACACTTTAATATTTGTTTCCCTTCCTTACAAATTGCAGGCCTGGGAGCCTGACATCTTTTGCCACAAGCCTTTGGAAGGTGGAAACACAGGAGTTAGGGCTAGGCGAGGCTTACTCAATTTTTAACTTAAAATGTTTTGGTGATAAAGTGCTTAACAGGGTTGGAATGTGAAACCAGGAGAATGCCCACAGTCACCCTTTTACCTTGGAAAAGCCTCGCCGTGTCCCCGGATGGGAATCCTGTGGTAGAAAGCAGTTGGGCACATCTGAAAACTACAAATCCCAGGAAACCCCGCAGCCGACAAGTACGGGTCCCACCAGGCTTCTCGCGCCAGGCCTTGGCGGGGAGGGCCCTTGTGGCCCGCGGATCGAATTCAGGCCGAGAGGCGGTGGGGGCGTTGCTGAGGAGGCAGTGAGAGTCTAGTGAGGCTTTGACGTCACTGCGTCGACGCAACTCGCGGGCCGGACGTGACGTAGAAGAGTTCCGGTTTCGGCCTCCGCCGCTGTCCCCGCTATTACAGCCGCTGCTGCCGCTACCGCGGTTTGTTATTCTTAAAATGGCGCCGCTAGACCTGGACAAGTATGTGGAGATAGCGCGGCTGTGCAAGTACCTGCCGGAGAACGACCTGAAGGTGAGCCTGGCTGGAGAGAGCCCTGCCGCCGGGCTCGCCCCTTCCGGCTGCGGGCTCCCGCCGGCCCGCCCTTCCTCTCTTCGCGGGACTCTGTCGGTGTCCAGTCCGGTCGCCGTGGCGGGCCTTAGGCGGGAGAGGCCACCCGGTCCGTCGTGGCCGGAGAGCCGGGGGTGGTCTGCGTCCCCTGATGCTGTGCTGGTTCCGTGGGCGAGGATCCCGAGGGTTGTCGCAGCCTTTCTCTCGGGTACCCCCGGTCTGCCCGGGAACTCGGAACCTGAGCAGCTTTGCTGGGAAAATTCGTCTCCTTCCTTCCCCTCCCCACGCGCGGGTCTCCCGAGTCTGAACTGGCCCCGCGGGCGGCGGTAGAGATGGGGTCATCCCTCCCGGAGGTGACCGGGGCGCGGAGGGGCCGGCGTCTGACAGGCGGTTCCGCCGGCGTGTGCGCTCGGGGGAAGGGGAGGCGGTGAACCCGAGCGCTTGGCAGAGACGGGAGCGAGTGTCAGGGCTCCTCTCTCCTTAGCGTGTGCCCGAATTGCTTGCCCCCACTTCTCTAATTCAAATGGGAACCCCGTTACGGAGCATGCTGTTGAGCAGATATAAATGAATAAAGTCGTTGATCGTCAACAAATAAAACTTCGTTCTGCCCATTGCGTTGCTTCCCCGTAACTCCTTGAGTCATGATTTCATGTTCTCGGTTTTCAAAAGGAGGTGACTTGTTACTACCAAGTCCAAATGAAAGTCCAAATGAATGTGTGGGTAAAGTAATGAATTACGAGCAAAGGGGTGGAATCCTTGGGTCTACCGCCTTTTGGAAAAGTGTCTCTGCTTTTGCTAAAACTAGTGCTTAGCTTCCCAGAAGTATTAATCTCCTTGTGCTCCTGTCCGTATTATTTGTTCAGTTACCTTTGATTTAATCTGTGGTGAGTGGGTAGTTTGAATAATTTTTATACTTTAAGATGTGGCTTTAAGAGTTTGCCTTTCAAGAAAAAAATTGTCTTTGTTGGTCTTGCTCCTTAGTTAAGGGTCATCTGAACTTAGTAACTCAGGCTGACCTTGAATTAACTGCAGTTCTCCTGCTTCTGCCTCCTGAGTGCTGGGATTACAGGCTTGCCCCATAACACTCAGTTTGTGTTTTCTTTTCTTTTGTGTTCTAGACAGGGTCTCATTCTACAGTGCAGTCTGGTGCTCAACTCACTATGTAGCCCATGCTGGCCTTGAACTCCCAACAGCT
The DNA here is from genome assembly GCA_004027205.1 of Ctenodactylus gundi. Taxonomy (NCBI): domain Eukaryota; kingdom Metazoa; phylum Chordata; class Mammalia; order Rodentia; family Ctenodactylidae; genus Ctenodactylus; species Ctenodactylus gundi. The sequence continues at coordinate 645,634 of PVKB01000565.1, forward strand.
CTCTTGCCTCAGGCTCCCTAGTGGTTTGATTACAGGTGTGTGACACCACTCCTGGTTTATGTGATGTTGGAGAATTGAACCCAGGGCCTTCTGCTTGCTAGGCAAGCACCTTAACCTCTGTGCCATTCCTTCAGCCCTGTGAATTGTGTGTGTTTGTGTGTATTCTTCAATGCAGGAAGTTGATACACCCCAGCCACCCTCCGCCATGCCAGTATTTTTTTTTTTTTTTTTTGAGACAGGGTCTTGCTCTCTAGCCCAGGCTGATTCTGAGCTCGCTATAGAGCTCAGGCTAGCCTTGGACATGGATTTGTGTCAATCCTCCTGCTTCAAGCTCCCAAGTACTGGGATTACAGGCATTCACCATCACACCTAGTTTATGTTAGTTTATGTGGTGCTGGGGAATCGGACTCAGGGCCTTGTCCTTGCTAGGCAGGTGCTTTAACTGCTGTGCTATTGCTCTAGCTCCTATGTTGCTAAATTGTAAGCTTACCAGACACGGCTCAAACTTGGGAACCTCCTGCCTCAGCCTCCCAAAGTGCTGAGATTACAGACCTGTGTCACCAGCTATGGTAGATAGTTGGTACATAACATCAACTAAAAATTTCACAAAATGTTTAAGGCAACACTTGGAGCTGTGACTGTAACTGAATTGTACTTTCTGTTATGTAATTATATGTGTTATATGATTGGGGAGTAATGGACCCGTTACTGTGCATTTGCCTTTTTTTTGAGACAGGGTCTCGCTCTGTAGCCCAGCTGGTCCTGAACTCACTGTGGAGCCCAGGTTGGCCTTGTACTCGTGGTAATCCTCCTGCCCCAGCCTCCCCAGTCTCCTGAGTGCTGAGATCATAGGTGTGTGCCACTGCACCCAGTTTATATGGTGTTGGTGGATTGAACCTTCGGTACTTAGTGCTCGACTTAGCTTTAACCTCTGAGCCATTCCTCCAGTCCCAGTAAATGGGTTTTTTTCTCCACCTATTAGTTTGACAATCATTATCTTTTTTACTTTAAGGAAATACAGTTATAAACCATTTTATTTTCTGTAAAACACAATTGTATTTAACGTCTGTCTATCTGTCTGTCTGTCTTTCTTTCTTTCTTTCTTTCTTTCTTTCTTTCTTTCTTTCTTTCTTTCTTTCTTTCTTTGAGACAGGGTCTTGCTCTATAGCTTAGGCTGGTCCTGAACTCATTGTGTAGCCCAGGCTGGCCTTGGACTCACGGCAATCCTCTTGTCTCACACTCCTGAGTTCTGGGATTACAGAGGTGTGGCACCATGTCCAGCTTTATGTAATTCTCAGGAATCCAGCTCAGGGTCTTGAGCTTTTAAGGCAAGAGAGCTTTAACTGTTATGGCATTCTTCCAGCCTGTTTCTTTTTGAGACAGGGTCTTGGTCTGTAGTCCACACTAGTTCTAAGCTTGCTGTGTAGCCCAGGGTGGCCTCAAAGTCACAGCAGTCCTCCTGCTTCAGCCTTCCAAGTGCTTACAGATGTGCACCACCAAGCCTGGCTTACATGGGTACTGGGGAATCGAACTCAGGGTTTTGTGGTTAGTAGGCAGGCTCTCTAAACACTGCTAATCCCCAGCCCCTGTTTCTCTTTCTTTTCTTTTGTTCTTTTTTTTTTTTTTTTTGAGACAGAGTCTCGCTCTGTATCCTAAGCTGGCCTGGAACTCATAGCAGTCCTCATGCCTCAGTCTCCTGAGTGGGTAGTATTACAGGTGTGTACCACTATACCTGGCTTTGTGTCTGTTTCTTAATTAATTTTTTTTCTTTCCAATCTTTTGAATAACAACTAAGGGAATAATTCTGGATTTTTCTTTGTAAGTAGAGGCTTTCTTCTGTCTTAGAATTTTATTTATCAGATTAATTTGCTTGTGCTGCTTGTCTCTAGTGTATTTAAAGAAATTTAATTTTGTTTTTGTTTCTTGGCATGAGGTACCATCTAAAAATAGGCCAAGAAAGTATTCCAGGAGTACCTCTTCCATGGCTTTCAAGCCAAAATTTAAAAATTCTCTCAGAGGAAGAAAAGAGATAATTGGGGCAACTTAATGAACATGACAAAATAGTTTTAAATTGATTATAAGTTGAAAGTATGAGATCAAACAATAAATGCATATTTCTAGGTCTAATCAAAATTCTCTGCAGCTGAATTGGAAATAGTCATATCATTCAAGTCAGATAGAATCTTCATGTTTGAAAGGATTAGGACTGAAATACATGAAAGCGAGTGGACAGCAGTGTAACTTCTATTATGAGGAGCTCATGTGATTCTCAGCTAGAGGAACATTTTAGATAGTATCATAGAAAGTACATATTTTATATCTGGCCAAGTGGAAGAGCGAGTGATGAAAGATTTGTACCAGGCATGGTGGTGTATGCCTGTAATCTTGGCAGTCTAGGCAGGTGAGGCAGGAGGATCTAAAGTTCCAGTCCAGCTTGGGCAATTTAGTAACTTAATGGGACCTTGGCTCAAATTAAAATATAAGAAGAGCTGGGGCTGTAGCTCAGTGACAAAACACCAAGTTCAGTCCCCAGTAACACACACACACACACACGCACGCACGCACGCACGCACTCACTCACAAAAGTTAGTTTATTGAATACTTAAGCATTTGAGAGGTTCAGAATATGGAAATTGATCTCTTGGGTTTTGAGTGTGTGTATGGTACTGGAGTTTGAACTCGGCCTTCACTCTCCCCTCATCTCATTTTTCAGTTTTGATTTTGAGACAAGTTCTTGCTAAATTACTAACTTGCCCAGGTTGGGATCAAATTTGTAATCCTCCTACCTCAGCCATGTGGAGTGCTGGGTTTTCAAGAGTGTTCTACCAGTCTGGCATTAGGCAGGTTTGATCTTTGTTTTGTTTTTTTGGTACTTGAAATTGCATCCAGGGTGTTCACACTGAGCTACACTCCAGGCTGACCTTGAACTCAGCAAATCTTCCTGCCTCAATTTTTTTTTTTTTTTGAAACAGGATATCTCTGTAGCCCAGGCTGGTCCCAAAACTCACTGTGTAGCTCAGGCTGGCCTTGGACTCAGGACAATCCTCCTCCCTCAGCCCACTGGTGCTGAGACTACAGCTTTCTGTGGTGCTGGGGAACAAACTCAGGGCCTTGGCGCTTGCAAGGCAAGTATTGTGCCCTTACTCCAGCCCCTCCTCCTACTTCAGTGCTGGGATTACAGGCATGAGCCTCCATGACCTCCTTGTGGTGCTGGGGAATCAAACTCAGAGCCTTGTGCTTGGGAGGCAAATGCTGTAACCACTGTGCTATTCTAGCCTCTGGTCCTTTATTTATTTATTTATATATTTTTGTGGGAGGGGGGTCTTACTAAGTCACTAAATTGCCCAGGCTGGCTTTGAGCCTGCTGTGCACTTACTTTACCACTGAACTACAACTCAGCCCTATTTGTTTTGAGAGAAGGTATCACTAAATTGCCCCAACTGTCCTTCAGGCTGCCATCCTCCTGCCACAGTCTCCCAGAGTGCTTGAATCGTAACATAGGTGCATACTACTATGTTTTGCTTTTTTTCTGTTTTCCTTTTTTGTTTTTTACTTTAAAAATTTTATCTTTTTTGACTTTTCTTTTTGTAGAAGGCTGCTTGCTCTGTAGAATTGTGCTTTGGTCTGAAACGCCTCTATAAAGCTTCAAAATTTTTTTTCTAATATGATGAACTGCCTTCACTACTTCTTCCTTTAGCTTCTGATTTTATAGGCTCTTATCATGTACTACAAGCTTTGTCTTTTTGGAATTGAGGCCTTTTGCTTTTGTTACTTGCCTTATTGCTTTAGTGTAGTGATCATGTTCTGTTTATCCTAGTTCTCTTTTGCTTTTTTTTTTTTTTTTAGAGACTTGGTTTTGCTGTGTAGCCCAGGCTGATCTTGAACTCACGATAAAGTCCAGGCTAGCCTTGGACCTGTGGCAGTCCTCCTGCCTCAGCCTCCTTAGTGCTGAAATTACAGGCGTGTGCCACCATGCCCAGCTTTATGTGGTGCTGGGGAATTGAACCTCTTGCGCTTGCAAGAGGTTAAATGCTTTAACCTCTCTGCCATTCCTCTAGCCCCTCCTTTACTTTTTTTTTGAGGGGAGGGGCTGGGTGTGAAGTTTAGGATCTCTTGCATACTGAGCTCAGCTTCCAAGCTATGTATCCTTCTTCTTACTTTCTTCCGTATCTCTTACATTTTTTATGGTTTGTTTTTCTCATATTAGAGGAACCATATGATATTTAGCTTTCTGAGTCTCATTCATTTTGCTGAGTGTAATTGTCTCAAGGTGCATGGATTTTTCTACATATGACTAATTTGTCATTCTATATGGCAGAGAAGTACTCCATTTTATATATATATATAACACATCTTTATCCAGTCATCTGTTGTTGGGAAGATTGGCTTCTTCCAAAATTTGGCTGTTACAAATTGTACTACCATAGACATGGGTATGTATATATGTATATATCATTATTATATGCTTTTTTTTTTTGAGACAGGGTCTCCTCTGAAGCCCAAGCTGGTCCTGAACTCACTATGGAGTCCGGGCTGGCCTTGGACTCAAGGCAATCCTCCTGCCTCAGCCTCCAAAGTGCTGGGATTACCAGTGTGTGCCACCATGCCCAGTTTATGTGGTGCTGGGGAAACGAACTTGGGTACTTAGTGCTTGACTTAGCACTTAGTAGCCAAGCGCTTTTACCACTAAGCCATTGCTCCAGCCCCTTTGTTTTGTTTTTGAGACAAGGTCTCGCTCTGTAGTCCAGGCTGGTCCTGAAATTGCTATGGCCTCAAGCTAGTGGCAGTCCTCATGCCTTAGCCTCCTGAGTGCTGGGATTACATGTCTGCACCTCTTAGCCTGGCTTCAGCCCATTTTTGATTTGTTGTTGTTGTTGTTGTTGTTGTTGAGGTAAGGGTCTTGCTCTTTAGTCCAGGCTTGCCTAGAACTCAAAGCTATCCTCCTGCTTCAGCCTTCCTGGTGCTGGAATTATAGGCATTCACCACCACACCCCACTATTAGATGGTGCTGGGGGAAGCAGCTTGTAAGTGCAGATATGCCCCCAGCCCTGATTTTTTTGTGACAGGATCTCACTAAGTTGGTAGGTTGTCCATCTGGGCTTGATTTTTTTTCCTTTTTTCTTTTTTTTTTTGAGACAGGGTCTCACTTTGTAGTATAGATTAGTCTTAAACTCACTATATAGCCCAGGCTGGTCTAGATAGCAGTCCTCCTGGCTCAACCTCCTGAGTGCTGGGATGACAGGTTATCATCACTTTATTTAATTTAAATAGGCAAGCATTATAACCAGATCTGGTGGCACACACTCACTCATAATCATAGTACTCTGGGAGGCTGACAGCAACATTGCAAATTCAACCTGGGCAAGTTCGTGAGATCCTGTCTCAAAAAAAAAAAAGAAAAAAGCTAGAGATGTAGTTCCATGTGAAGGGGTTAATCCCCACTACCAAAAACACAAAAAAGGTATTTTTCTGTGATGTTGGAGATTTCCTTATGCATAGTAGGCAAGTGCTTTACCACTGATCTATACTCATAGTCCAGTATAGAATTGTTTATATATGGATGGAAAGGAAAGTGGGGAAGGTCTTGTTACCTTGACTAGATATGCATGGGCACAAAATGCCCAAAACCAATGTAAACCTTAAATTTTGCACTTATACATATCAATAAAATGGGGGAAAAAGAATTTTTATATAGTATAATATTTTATTCTTTTAGTATCAAGTCTGTGAATAAATGTATATACTTTATGCTTACAGTACAGCCCTATTTGGATTAGCCTAGACACATTGCAGGTCTCCATAGCCAAGTGTGACTATTTCACATGGAACAGTGAAGGACAGGGACTCCTCAGTCCTTTCTTTAGAATCTCAAAGCTGAGGAGAATTACAGTTCATCTAGTTTTGTACCCTTCTCACTTTACAAGACAGCTGACTGAGCTCTGTAAGGTCTGTGATCACCTATTGATGTCTGGCTAATCAGTGACAGCCAGATCTCATTTGGAAACACTCCTTAAACAGAGTTGTTGCTGATAAAGTTGATAGCCCTTTAGGATTGTGTACGGCGTAATTCTCAAGGCATGTGTTTTCTTTTTACTTTTTTTAAGTTGAATGCTAACCTGGGCATTTCATTTATTTTTTCTTTTATTAGTATGTACTTAATGTAATCAGTTTGGGAAACAGGAGTGTTTCTTTTTTTTTTCTCTTTTTTCTTAATTTTTTCTTTTTCTTTTTTTTTTTTTTTTGTGCCTGCCTTGCTCTGTAGTCCAATCTGTTCTTGAACTCAGTATGTATCCCAGCAGGCTGGCCTCAAATATGGGGCAATCATCCTGCCTCAGCCTCTCAAGTGCTGGGTATGTGCTACTATGCAGGTTAATATGGTGCTGGGTAATTGAACTCAGGGCTTTGTGTTTGCTTGGCAAGCAATAAAACCATTGAGCTATTCTCTAGCTCAGCTTACCAAATCTTGATCCTGTTTTGCTTCCCTTCTCCATTCCTACCCCACATCCCATCTCCTCCAAAAAGTAGTCTTCTTTCTTTTTCTCATTTTTCTTTTTTTAGAAAATGATTTTTTTTTTTGGAGACATTGAACTCATGGCAATCCTTCTGCCTCAGCCTCCCACTGCTGGAATTATAGGCATGCGCCAGCACATACCGTTTTATGGTGCTGGGGAATTGAACTCTGGGCCTTGTGCTTGCTAGGCAAGCACTTTAATAGTTGTACCATTTCTCCAGGATTTCCTTCCTTCCTTCCTTCCCTCCTTCCTTCCTTCCTTCCTTCCTTCCTTCCTTCCTTCCCTTCCTTCCCTTCCTTCCCTTCCTTCCCTCCCTCCTTCCCTTCTCTCTCTCTCTCTCTCTCTCTCTCTCTCTCTCTCTCTCTCTCTCTCTCTCTCTCTCTCTCTCTCTTTCCTTTTGAATTAGGATCTTGCTCTATAGTCCAAGCTGGTCCTGAACTCGTTATGTAGCTCAGGCAGGTCTTGAAATCAAGGCAGTCACTCCTGCCTCAGCCTCCTGAGTGCTGGGATTATAGTCATGCACTATCATGTGCATATGTGGTGTTGGGGAATTGAATCCAGGGCCTTGTGCTTGCTAGCAAGTGCTTTAATATCTCTGCTATTCCTCCATCCTGGTTTTCTCATATTAGAGAAATCATGTAATATTTAACCATCTGTGTCTGATTCATTTTGCTAAGCAAAATGGTCTCAAGGTGGATCCATTTTCCTACATAATTCAAATTTGTCTTTCTTTATGGCAGAGTAGTACTTCATTGTGTAAATATACCACATCATCTTTATGTCTTCATCTCTTGGTGGACAAATCAGTTGTTTCCAAGATTTGGCTTTTTTTTTTTTCTTTTTTTGAGATAGGATCTTGCTCTGTAGTCCAGGCCGGTCCTGAACTCACTGTGTAGCACAGGTTGGTCTTGAACTCAGAGCGATCCTCCTGTCTCAGCCTCCTGTGTATTGGGATTACAGGCATGCACCACCATGCCAGGCTTATATGGTGCTGGGGAATCGAACTCAGGTACTTAGTGCTTGCCTTAGTGCTTGTTAGGCAAGCTCTTTAACCATTGAGCCATTCTTCCAGCCCCCCATTTTCATTTCTAATTGCATGAATTTTTTTTTGTTCCTTATTTTGGTGAGTTTGACTAGAGATTTATGAACCTCATTTATTCTATTGAAAAACAGTTCTGATGCATTGATTTTTTTCTTGTTTTTTTTGTTTCAATTTCATTAATTTTTACTCTGATTCTTAAAATTTCTACTGCTTTAGGACTTTGGTTTTTCTTATTTCTGTAGGGCTTTAAGCTGCATCATTAGATTTTGTTTTGGCTTCCTGTGGCTCTGTTTTTTTTTTTTTAATGTGTGCGTTCGTAGCTGTAAATTTTTCTCCTAGTACTGCGCTCATCTGTCCCATAAATTCTTAAAGGATGTGCTTCCATTGTTGTTTGTCTTTAGGAAGTTTCTGATTTCTTCCCTGGTTTCTTCTGTAATTTATTGCTTGTTCAATAATGTCTTAAGTAATCTTCATGTATTTATATAGTTCTATATTTTCTGTTGATTTCTAGTTTCTTACCAATATGATCTGAAAGTATACGGGGAATGCTTTCAGTTCTTTTGTATTTATTTAAGCATGTCTTATGGTCAAGGCCATGGTCTATTTTGGAAAAAGTCCATGTGCCACTGAAAGTAAGGTGTATTCTATTGATGTTGGATAGAACATTCTATAGCTATCTATTAAGTGCGTTTGTTCCATGGTGTGATTTATTTCTTATGTTGTTGAATTTTTGTCTGGTTGACCTATTTGTGAGAGTTGGGTATTGAAGTCCTCCCGTATGATTGTTTTGGAGTCTATTTAATCTTTCTTGTTCAGTAGTTTCTGTTCTATGCAGTTGGATGCACTAACATTGGGCATATATATGTTTATAATTGTGAGCTCTTCATGTTGGATTCTTCCTTGTGCCAATATGCCTGTCTGTCTCTTTTGATCTGTTTTGGTTTGAAATCTGCTGTATCTGATAATTAGGTTTTGCAGCTGTAGTAGCATGGACTATTCATTTCCATTCTTTTACCTTGAGTGTGTGTGCTTGATTATGGGTGAATTGTCTCCTGTAATGATTGGGATTTATTTTTTTATTTACTCTGCCAGTCTGTTTCGTTTGTTTGGTGAGTTAAGACCATTAACACTGAGAGAAATTTATTGCAAGATTTTTACTGAATCCTGTCTTGTTTTTCCTGTGTTGGTTCTTTGTGTTTTCTTTTTGATTGCAGTTTCTCTTTTGATGTTTCCTTTCCTTTGCGTTCTTTAGCATTGCTCTTCTCTCTGTCTGCCGCTAAGATTCCCTCTATTATTTTCTACAGCGGTCGTTCACTGGTCATTACTGTCTTCAGGGGTTAAATTTTCAGTGATAATTTTCATTTGCTGGATATAAAAACATGGGTTGATGATGCTTGCTTTTTTCAGGAGGGGTAGGGTTTTGCTATGTAGTCCAAGCTGTTCCTGAACTTACTTTATAGCCCACGTAGGCTCCAACACACAATATTCCTCCTGCGTTAGCCTGCCAAGTGCTGAGATTACAGGCATGTGCCACCACACTCAGTATATGTGATGCTAGGGAACTGGACTCAGGGCCCTTACACTGGCTAGGCATGTGCTCTAACTACTGCTTTTCCTCAAGCTCTAGACACTTAGCTTTCTTTTAAATCCTGGAGGATTTTTGTTGAGGTTCTTCTGGACTTTAGTTTGCATTGAGAACTCTCTGTTATTTGAGTGGGCATCCCTTGTTGGGATATGGTTTTTTCTCTTACTGCATCTCTCTCTCTTTCTCTGTCTCTCTCTCTCTCTCTCTCTCTCTCTCTCTCTCTCTCTCTCTCTCTCTCTCTGTTTTAAAGGTAGGGTGTCACTCTGTAGCCCAGGCTGGTCCTGAACTCACTATATAGCCCAGGCTAGCCTTGGATTCACAGCAGTCCTCCTGCCTCAGCCTCCCAAGGGCTGGGTGTACAAGCATGTGCTGTCATGCCCAGCTTTTTTTTTTTTTTTTTTTTTTTTTTTTTTTGAGACAGGGTCTCGCTCTGTAGTCCAGGCTGGTCCTGAACTCACTATGGAGCCCAGGCTGGCCTTGGACACAGGGCAATCCCCCTGCCTCAATCTCCCGAGTTCTGGGATTACAGGCCTGCGCCACCACGCCCAGTTTATGTGGTGCTGGGGAATCGAATTCGGATACTTAGCACTTGACTTAGTGCTTGCTAAGCAAGTGCTTTAACTGCTGAGCTGTTCCTCCAGCCCTCATGCCCAGCTTTATGTGGTGCTGGATGAGGAATCGAACTCAGGGACTGGTGCTTGCTAGGCAAGTGCTTTAAATGCTGTGCCATTCCTCCAGCTTCTATTCTTCTGTTCATATTCTCTTTCCATATTCAGTTACAGAGATTTTGATTAATGTGTCATGCTGAGGTTCTTTTCTGGTCAAGGTTATTTGATGTTTTATAATCTTTTTGCATATCTGAATATTAATTTTCTTAGATTCAGAAAAAATGTCTGTTATTTCAGTGAGCAAAATCAGTGGATACCTTCTGTGGTATCTTTTACTTTGTCTCTCACATCTGATGTTGGTTCTCTATGGGTCATCTGGCAGCTGTTGCATCTTGATACCATGCTCATTTGTTGTTTTGGAGTCATCCCTGAATTCAGCATTGAATTGTGAACCTTGTCCTGAAATTGTGTCCTCATAAAGTTCAAACTTGCTTTCCTCACTTCCAAATGAATTTTTCTTTTCTTTTTGTTCTTTTCTTTTTGATTTTTATTGACATATCACCTCCCTTTCCCCCTCTCTCTTTCTCTTTACCCTCTTAACCCCTTCATTTTTCCTCTCCACAAAGTCCACCTTTCTGTTCACTTCTGTATATCTTATATGTTTTATGGTTTGGTTTTATCATGTTAGAGAAACCATATGATATTTAACTTTCCTGGTCTGATATTTAACTTTCCTGGTCTGAGCGTAATGGTCTCAAGGTGTGTTCATTTTCCTGCAAATGACTCATTTGTCATTTCTTTATGGTAGAGTAGTACTCCATTGTATATATATATACCACATTTTCTTTATCTAGTTATCTGTAGTTGGGAAGATTGGCTTCTTCCAAGATTTGGCTATTATAAATTGATCTGCTATAAACATGGATTTATATGTATCTCTGTAGTATGATAACTTTAACTCTTTTGGGGAGATATCCTGAAGTGGCATAGCTGAGTCAAGTAAAATTTTGATTTTCAGTTTTCTGAGGAATCTCTATACTGCTTTCCATAGTGGTTGTACCTGGTTATAGTCCTACCAACAATGTAGGAAGGTTTCTTTTTCCCTATAGCCTTGCCAGCACTTGTTATCTTTTGAGTTCTTAATAGCAGCCATTCTTACTGGAGTTAGATGGAACTTCAGTGTTGTTTTAATTTGCATTTCTCTGATGGCTGAAGATGTTGAACATTTTTTCATATATTTATTGGCCTTTCACACTTTTTCTTCTGAGAACTGTATGTTTATTTCAGATTCCCATTTTTTGATAGGATCCTTAATTTTGGAGGGTGTAATTTTTTTTATTCTTTGTATATTCTTGATAATATTCCTCTGTCTGAGGAGTAGTTGGCAAATATATTTTCCCATTCTCTGGTGTTCTCTTAAGTTTGTTGATTGTTTCCTTTGCTGTGCGGAAGCTTTTTAATTGCATATAATTCCATTTGTTGATTTTTGGTGTTATCTCTTGTGCTTTTGGTATTTTATTGAGAAAGTCCTTACCTATTCCTAAGTTTTAAAGACTTTGCCTACTTTTTATTCCAGCAAGTTCAGTGTTTCCATTTTAATGTCTAAGTCTTTGATCCATTTTGATTTGATTTCAGTGCATGGTGAAAGTTATGGGTCTAGTTTTGTTCTTACGTGGTTAGCCAGTTTTCCCAATAACATTAGTTAAAGGGGATATCTTTATTTCAGTGTATATTTTTGGCCTCTTTGTAAAAGATCAGAGGGCTGAAGTTACCCAGGGATATTAGGGCATCCTCAGTTCTATTGTTGATCCACCTGTCTGTTTTTGTGCTAATACCAGTTCACTTTTTTGCCACTGTTGCTGTGTAATATAATTTGATATATAGTATTGTGATGCCTCCTGCGTTTGTTCTGTTGCTTAGGATTGCTTTTGTTATTCTGGGCCTCTTGTGGTTCAGTATAATTTTTTTTTCTAGTTCTGGAAAAAATGCTGCTTGTATCTTAATTGGGATTGCATTGAATCTGTGTATCAGTTTAGGTATGGCCATTTTGGTTAGACTGGTTCTGCCTATCCAGGAACAGGAGATGTCTTTCCATTTTCTAAAATTCTCTTTGATTTCTTTTTTCAGGTTACTATAGTTTTCAGTATAGAAGTCCTTTACTTTGTTAGGATGATTCCTAGGTATTTGATTTTTTTTTTTTTGAGGTGACTATGAATGTAATTGTTTTTCTGGTCTCTTTCTCTGTGTTTTCCTTATTGCTGTAGAGGAATGCTACTGATTTTTGTGTATTGATCTTATATCTTGAAACTTGGCTGTATTTGTTAATTAGGTCTAAGAGTGTCCTTGTAGAGTTTTTGGGATTCTGTATGTAAATGGTCATGTCATCTGCAAATAAGGATACTTTGACTTCATTTCCTTGCATATTCCTTTTATTCCAGTCCTTTGCCTGATTGCTCTGGCTAAGGTTTTGTTATGCACTGTGTTAAATAGAAGTGGTGAAGTAGACACCCTTGTTTTGTTTCTGATTTGAGGGGAAATGGAGTTTTTCCCCATTTAGGGTGATATTGGTTGTAGGATTGTCATAAGTTGCTTTTGTCATCTTGAGGTAACTATTCCTATTTCTATACCTATTTTCATTGGAGTTTTGATCAGGAAGGGGTCTTGTATTTTGTCAAAGCCCTTTTCTTTTGCATCTATTGAGATGATCATGTGGTTTTGTCCTCCTTTTGTTGATGTGGTATGTTACAGTAATTGATTTGTATATGTTGAACCGGCCTTGTAACCCTGGGATGAAGTCAACTTGGTCATGGTATATGATTTTTTTAAATAATTAGTTGCATTCTGTTTGCAAGTAACTTATGGAGCACTTTTTGTGTCTATATTCATTAAGGAAATTGGCCTGTAGTTTTCTTTCCTTCTTGGTTCCTTATCTGGTTTAGGAATCAAGATGATACCTGCTTCCAGGAAAAAATTGGGTGTTATTCCCTCCTTTTTAATTTATGAAAGAGTTTAAGGAACATTGGCACTACGTCTCCCTCCTCATGTTCTGATAAACATTTGCAGTGAATTCATCAGGTTCTGGGCTTTTCTTTGTTGGTAGATTTTTTTTTTTTTTTTTTTTTGAGATAGGATCTTGCTGTGTAGCCCAGGCTGGTCCTGAATTCACTATGGAGCCCAGGCTAGCCCTTGGACTTATGGCAATCCTTCTGCTTCAGCCCTGCCAAGTGCTGGTATTATAGGCATGAGCCACCACACCCAGTTTATCTGGTGCTGGGGAACTGAACCCAGGACCTTGGGCTTTCAAGGCAAATGCTTTAACTGCTTTGCCATTCCTCCAGCCCCTGGTAGATCCTTTATTACTTCTTCAATTTCATCCCTGGTTATTGCTCTACTCAAGGTTTCTATTATCTTCTTTGCTCAATTTTGGTATATCATATGTATCAAGGATTTCATCCATTTCTTCTGAGTTTGTAAATTTGTTGGAATACAGTTTTAAAAAATAGTTTCTTATAGCCTTCTGGGTTTCAACAGTGTCGTGATTTTATGTTTTTCATTTTTGTGGATTTTTTTCTTCTTTTGGTGAGCTTGTCTAAAGATTTATCTTATCAATTTTATTTATCCTTTTGAAGAACCAAGTCTGATTCAGTGATCTTTTCTGTTTTTTTTTTTTTTTAGTTTCAATTTCATTCATCTCTGCTTTGATTCTTGTAATTTCCTTGTTTCTACTACCTTTGACATTGACTTGTTTCTTAAGGACTTTAAACTGCATCATTAGATTGTTAATTGAAGATTGTTCTTTTCTTTTTCATGTGTATACTCATAGCTATAAATTTCTATCTTATTACTGTTTTCATTGTGTCCTACAGTCTGGTATGTGCTTCCATTGTCATTTGACTTTAGGAAGTTGTTGGTTTCTGTCGTGATTTCTTCTGTGATCCATTTCTTGTTCGTTAATGTATTATTCAATCTCTGTGTATTTGAATAATTTCTGTAGTTACCTTTGGTACTAATTTCTAGTTTTAATCCAGTACGACCTGAGAGTGTGCAGGGAATGATTTCAATTCTTTTGTATTTTTTAAAGCATGTCTTATGTCCAAGGATACGGTCTGTTGTGAAAGAAGCTTTGTGTGTTGCTGAGCTAAAAGGTGTATTCTTTTACTATTGGATAGAATAACCTGTTGGTATCTGTTAAGTCCATTTGCTCCATGGTGTGAATTAGCTCTGATTTTTTTTGTTGATTTTTTAAAATCTGTCTCTGTGAAAGTGGGTTATCAAAGTCCCCTAGTATGACTGTATTGTGGCCTATTTGACCCTTCATGTCCAATAATTTCTGTTGTATGTAACTGGGTGTGCCCTCTGTTGGGTGCATATATATTTACAGTATTTATAGGCTCTTCCAATTGATTGTTCTTCTTACCAGTATATAAAGACCTTGTTTGCCTCTTCTTATTTGTTTTGGTTTGAAGTCTGCAGTGTCTGAGAATAGTATAGTATAGTATAGAAATACAGTACTGGGTACCAGTAACATGTAGTGTTAGTTTCAAGCCTTGTCTTTTGCAGACAACAAATTGGTAGCATTTTGTTTTTTGATCCACTCTGCGAATCTTTTTTTTTTTTTTTTTTTTTTGAGACAGGGTCTCATTCTGTAGCCCAGGCTAGTCCTGAACTCACTGTGTAGCCCAGGCTGGCCTTGGACTCAGGACAGTCCACCTGCCTCAGCCTCCCTCAGGCATATGTCGCCATGCCCAGCTTTATGTGGTGCTGGGGAATCATACTCAGGGCCTTGTGCTTGCATGGCAGGCACTTTAACCACTGTGCCATTCCTCCAGACCCTCAATTTGTCTTCTGATTGGTGAGTTAAGACCGTTATCATTGAGAGTAATTATTACAAGATTTTTACTGAATCCTGTCATTGTCCTGTTCTTTGCCTTTTCTTTTTGTTATACTTTATCTTTAAATGTTTCCTTTCTTCTGTGTTCTTTGGTGTTGCTTGTCTTCTATCTTTCTCTAAGGTTCCATCATGTATTTTTGCAGTGCTGGACAAGTGATTGCAAATTTCTTTAGGGATTCTTGGTCATGAGAAATTTTTACTTCCTCTTCAATTTTTAGGAATAATTTTGCAGGATACAACAACCAGGGTTGACCCTAGCTGTCTCAGTGCTTGAAAGATTTTGCTCCAAATTCTTCTGGCTTTTAAAGTTTGCATTGAGAAATTTGCGGTAATTCGAATGGGTTTGCCTTGGTAAAATAATATGTCTTTTTCTCTTGCTGCTTTTAATATTTTTTATGTTAAATTTCTGAGGATTTGATTAGAATATGTCATGGTGAGTTTCCTTGCTGGTTGGAGATTATTTGGTGTTCTATAAGCCTCTTATACCTGAATATTAATTTCTTTTCCTAGATTTGGAAATTTTTCTGCATGATTTTAGTGAATAAATTCTTTATACCTTTGGTGCTGTCTTCTGCTCTTTTCTCTCACACCCATTATTCAGAGGTTGATTCTCTTTGAATCATTCATTGGCTGTTGTATCCATCTACTTTGCTCATTTCTAATTTTGGAGTCATGACTAATTACAGCATTTGTTTTCTCAGCCTTGTTTTCAGTGTCTGAATCTTTGTCCTCTCAATGTTTGAGTCAACCTCTCCTGCTTTCAAAATGAATTTTCCATGTACTGAATTTCAGCTACATTGTTTTTGAATTTCCACTTCTCTATCAAAATGTTTCTTATTTACCTCAGCCAACTTTTTATTCGTGGCTTATGCTCAGTAAACTTTGTATCTGCCCAGGACAACTATTTGTTTAATAAGTTCCTCTTTCAGCCTGCTGCTCATTGCCTTCGTTTTTTAAAGAGTATGTTGTTTGGGGGCTGTTGTAGTAGCCTATTGGTTAAAGTGCTTGCCTAGTAAGCTCAAGGCCCTGGATTTTACTCCCCAGTACCACATAAGCTGGGTGTGGTGGTGTACCCCTATAATTCCAGCACTGGGGAGGTTGAGCGAGGAGGATTGCTGTGAGTCCAAGGCCATTCTGGGCTACATAGTTCAGGACCAGCCTGGGCTACAGAGTGAGACCCTGTCTCAAAAAAAAAAAAAAAGCAAAAAACAAATAAACAAAAACAGTGTCTAGGAAGAAACTGGCACAAGAGACAGTTGAGGAGAGGAGAGAAAGGCGGCCAAACTCTTGAATGGCTGGGGTGGTAGTGGGAGCACCTTTGAGAGTGGAGACGCATGTCAGAAGCCAGGACAGGCAGGAAGCTTAGATGAGGAGATTGGATGTGATCAAGTCACCTCAGAGGCCATGGAACTGTTAGATCCTCCCTCATTGCGTACTCCTGTAAAGTTCCGTGACTTTACACTGAGCTACATTCCTAGCTTTATTTTTGTTGTTGTTTGTTTTATTTTGGGGCAAGGTCTTGCTAAATTTCAGGCTCCAGGGTGGAAAGGGTTACGATTACAAATTGATCCACTATATTTTGCTGGTTCTTTTAGGGTTTTTTCCCCCCTTTCTTTACCTCTTATTAGTAGTTCTCAGTGTTTGCTTCTATGTAAAGTATTACAATTGTTAAAATGTGTCTCCCATATAAATTAAAGAGGTTGTAGGTTATAGCATTTTAGATTCTTTATTTAATATTTAAATTAATTTCATCGTGCTTGGTCTCTCTTTTCTTGGTAGACATATCATAAAATTCAGTAGGCCTCTGATAGTAGTAGAAACTGGTCTCAGATGGAAGGGAGATTCTCCTCAGTTTCCCCATGTATAGTTGGGATATACTTTTTCTCCAGAGTACCATTTGAAAACCATTTGTTTTCTGTGAAGTCCTTCGGTTTGAGTGTGAAACAGAAGAAAAATTATTTTGAAATGAAGATATGTATAGAATTTTTTTTCTAAAAGTAGAGTGACTACACCTCAATTTTAAATTATTTTAATGTTGTTCAATTTTTGTGACAGGGTTTTACTATGTAGTCCACACTAGCACTGAACTCACAGTTCGGCCCTGGTTGGTCTCAAACTTACAACCCTCCTGCCCCTGCCTCTCAAGTGCAGTATATTCCACCATATCCAACCTCAACTTTAGTTTTGTATTTTATAATTAATTATAAATAACCTTTTTATTTTGAAATAATATGGATTTACATGCAGTTGTAAGAAGTAACACAGAGAGATCCCATGTGCTATTTACCCACTTTCTCCCAGTAGTAACCTTTTGTAGACCCTTATACCATACCACAGTCTGGATAGTGATTTTTATACAATCCATAATCTTGTTAAGATTTCTCCAGTTTTTTCCCATTTTATTGATATGTGTACTTGCAAAATTTAAGGTTTACAGTGGAGTTGAGCCTTTTATGCACATACGTATCTTGTCAAAGTGACAAGGGCTTTCCCACTCCCCTTTTGTCCCTTCCCTTCCCCTCCCCTCCCTCCTTCATCCCTTACCCAACCCGCCTGTTTCACTTTGTTTTTCGTTTTAAGTTCCATAGGAGTTGTACTCTGGGACTCTCATATCAGAGAGACCATTCGATGTTTCACCTTATGTTTCTGAAGGATTTCTCCAGTTTTGTATGCATTCATCTTTATGTATTTAGTCTGTGTATTTTTATTATATCACAGACTTTATCTTACACTACATCCCAGATACATAACACTTCCATCACCAGAAGTCTTAATGTCTTTTTCCTTCCTGGTGTGTATAAAATTTAGTCTAAATATTTGTCTTTCTTTGTACTAAAACTTTTATATTTTACTCTTTGCTTTAATATTGTAGTAAAAGTTTGTACTTTCTTCTTTCAGCGGCTGTGTGACTATGTTTGTGACCTTCTCTTGGAAGAGTCAAATGTTCAGCCAGTATCAACACCAGTAACAGTATGTGGAGACATACACGGACAGGTAAAATTTCTTGAAGGATTTTTAGGGTTTATCCTTTCTATAGTTTGTGTTTCTATTTGTACTGCAGAAGTTAAGAAAAAATAAGTAGAAAAAGATGCCTTGTGGTTAAATTGTCTCACTGTTTGTGATATTAATGATTTATGGTTTACTGTTCTGGTGAATAAAAAGCAGTTGTCAAATTAATCATGGATTTTGTTGAAATTACTTGTGAAGTGACTGGAATGCTGTGTTATTCTATGGAATGGGAAAGGTATTTGGTATTTGTGGAAGATGTGAAATACAAACATGAACTGCTCATAGTAATTATTACTTGACAGTGTTTTGGTTTTAGGACATCTGTTCTTTTTTTTTTTTTTTTTGAGACAAAGTCTAGCTCTGTAGTTCAGGTTGGTCCTGAACTCACTATGTAGCCCAGCCTGACCTAATATAATTCTTCTGCCTTTGTTTCCCAAGTGCTGGGATTATAGGTATGTGCCACCACACACAGTTTGTGTGGTACTGGGAATTGAAGTCAGGGCCTTGTGCTTACAAGGCAATGCATTAACAACTGAGCTACATTCTTAACCCCATTCTATTCATTTCTGTTCAGTTAACTTGTGTCATACATTGTGGAAATTTTATTATTTCTTCAAGTAATGAGAGGAATGAGAATAGCAAAGGTTCAGAAAAGTAAAATTGTTGTGCATAACTTAATAGCAAGTCATTGAGAGAATGAGGTGAAAAAGATTTATTTATTTTTTCCATCTGCTGAGTTTTTGACTACAAAGCAGAAAGGGTACATCTTACCTTTAAATTCCACTGTTAGTATTTAATGTAGTTGGGAGCCTTATATTTATTTATTGAACCTTTTCACTGGAAAATAAAAGCTGAACAGGTCATTCAGAGTCTACTGTATGCATTCGATGTAGCTGAGACCATAAAGCAAGAGTACATTGTAAGCAATATAGTGTTTATGAATGCCAAAGGACTTACTATATTATTAATTTTTCTGCCTTAAATATGTCTTTGTAATGAAGCAAAAATGTGCCTACATTGGTCTTAGAGTCAGCTACTTTAATAAAGTTCTGTTTGGCCACTAGTTTTTTTTTTCCAAGCTCTTTTTTTGGATGTTGAGGTCATAATAAATCTGCTGTCTGCACGTCCTCAATTTCTGAGTAGAATGTCACTTTGATCTGTTAACTATTGAAATGTTTTCTCTCTCTCCCTTCTTTTCAATCCTGGGGCTGAAGCCTCGGGGTTTCATACATGCTGGGCACTGAGTTTACTCATAACCCCTAATGGTTATCTAGAGTAGACTTTAGGATTGGAGTTCTTAAAATATCCATGTAGCTTCTCTCTGAAACTTATAATAAACATTTGTATTTTTGCTAACATAAAGGATGTTAATATGAGCATTGTCTTAATACATTTCCAGAAACTGGAATGAAAATGAACCAAGTAATGTGCCTCCTGGTTGCAGTACTAAAATTGAGGGGCTTATTATGCTATCAGGAACCTTCATTTTTTGTTGTTATTGTTGTTTTTGAGACAGGGACTTGTTCTGCAGTCCTGGCTGGTTTTGAACTTAGTATATAGCCCAGGCTGGCCTCAAATTCACTGCAGTCCTCCTGTCTCTGCCTCTTGAGTGCTGGAATTATTGATATGTGTTACCATGCTCCCTTCATGGGGTGCTAAGCAATCAAACCCAGGGCCTTGCTAGGCAAGTGCTTTAACCACTGAACTATGCCCTGAGGCCCACAAGGACTTTTCAATATGTGAATTACGGTCACAGTTGAAGTTCAGAAAAATCAGAGGCAAATTCATACTACTCAAATAGATATTAGAACCGTAAAATCATACTTCTGGGGGCTGGAAGTATAGCTCAGTAGTTAGTGCCCATGCCTACCCTGTGCAAAAGCCCTAGGTTCAATTCTTTAATACAATAAAAATTAGCCAGGTGTGGTGCTGCTTGCCTGCAATTCCATGGGATACAGATAGGTTTGCTGTCAGTTTACTGTCTCAAAAAAAAAAAAAAAAAGTCCCAAAGCATATCTAATTTAATCAGTCAACAAGTCCGACTGATTAGCAGTGATTTTAGGAGTCAGTAAAAGAAAAGTGTTCACAGTTTGGTAATATTCTTCTAAGTAACTTGTCCAACAGGAACCCAAATGAATTTCAAATCTCAGTTCTACACCTGGGCTAAATACAGAGTTCAGGACCAGCTAGGACTACAGTGTGAGATCCTGTGTCAAAAACATGACAGATAAAGAATTTATACTTTTGGTTTTTTTCGATACCGTGTCTTGCTCTGCTATTCTTCTAGCTCCCTGATTTTTTTTCTTGAGATATGATCTACCCAGGCTGGCCTAGAATTCATGGTAATCCTCCTGCTTCAGCCTCCTGAGTGCTGGGATTATCGCCATGTGCCACCATACCCAGCTAATTTTTATGTGGTACTAGGGAATTGAATCCAGTGCTTTTATGCATGCTAGCCGAGTGCTTTACCCACTGAGTTACACCCCCAGTCCTGTACTTCTGTATTACATACACTTTCAGTCAGATGTATAATTTTTAAACATTTTTCCTTCCTTCCTTCCTTCCTTCTTTCCTTCCTTCCTTCCTTAGTTCCTTCCTTTCTTAATTTTCTTTTTTCTTTTTTTGATGTTGGAACTAAAACCCAGGGCCTTTACAGTCCATTTTTTAGTTTTGATTTTGAGACAGGGTCTCACTAATTGCCCAGGCTAGCCAGTATGCTCAAACATGCCATCCTGCTGCCTCAGCTTCCCAGAGTGCAGGGGTTACAGCCTGTGTCACTAGACCTGGTGGTAACATTTATCTTTTGTTTTGAGGTTAACAGTGTACTCTTTCACATATTTGATGTCAAATTGTTTCAAGAATCCTATAGAAAATGAAATAGATCAAGAAACTGAGAAATTAATACAAAATCGAATAGCCAGTAACGTGTAGAATTGAGATTTGAAATTCATTTGGGTTCCTGTTAGACATGTTACCAAACTGCGAACATTGTTTCTTTTACTGACTCCTAAAAATCATTGCTAATCAAACAGTGGGACTTGTGGACTGATTAAATTAGATATGCTTTGGGACTTTTCTTTTTTGAGACAGGGTCTCATTCTGTAGCCCAGGCTTATCCTGAACTCAGTATTGAGCCCAGATTGGCCTTGGACTCACAGCAGTCCTCCTGCTTCAGCCTCCCAAGTGCTGGATTACAGGCATGTGCCACCACGCCTGGCTTATGTGGTGCTGGGGACTCGAACTTGGGTACTTAGCACTTGCCTAAGCACTTGGTAGGCAAGCGCTTTTACTGCTGAGCCATTCCTCCAGCCCTGCTTTGAGACTCATACAGCTGTCTTCCCCTTGGGCTAGTTCTATAGTTGGAGTCAGTAATAACTGTGAATGGACATATCGGCAAATATGTAGTATTGTGAAGCATTCTAACAGTGTTATTTAGGGAGGAAATTATTGACTAAATTGTTTGACAGAGATGGTATTGGCTACATATTAGCTAGCGATTTAAGAAGCTACATCAATGTCTATAATCCTAGAACTCTTAGGAGGTTGAAGCAAGAGAATCACAAGTTTGAGCCTAGCGCCTAGAGTTTAGCCAAACTCTGTATCTAATACTAAGGGATGAAGGGCTGTGGGGAGTCAAAGAAAAGACAACAAAAATAACGAAACCACTGCACCTAAATGTGGCTGAAACCGGGCGTGATGGCACACGTGTGCAATCCCAACCCTAAGAGGTTGAGGTAGGAGGATTGCCCTGTGTTTGAGGCTACCCTGGGCGACATAGTGAACTCAGGACCAAACTGGACTACAGAGCAAGACCCTACCTTAAAAAAAAAAAAAAATCAGGTGTGGCCTAAAATCCCTGCAGGGTGTTACAAAAGCAATGGTGGATAAAACTGTTGGTTTTATTCTGTATTCTGTGTGATGCAATGAAAAATATGCCTAGTACACATTTGTTGAATACCGAGGAACATAATTTACCCAAGGAAAAGTATTGTGCACTTCTTTGAGTGATGGACTGAAGTAGCTACTTTGTTACTGAGCACTTTTTACTTGAGGAAGTGAATGGTTTTTCAAATTTGGGTATTTGGCAACCATTTATTTATTTATTTACTTATTCATGCTAGGAATGGAACCCAGGACATATGCATTACACTACATCCTCATCCCATATTTGGATGGATTTATTTATTTATTTATTTATTTATTTATTTAGAGACAGGGTCTCGCTCTGTCGTCTAGGCTGGTCCTGAACTCATTGTGTACCCCAAGCTGGCCTTGTTTCACTGAATCCTTGCGCCTCTGCCTCCTAAGTGCTGGGATTACATGCATGTGCCACCATGCCCAGTTTACATGTTACTGGGCAGTCAAACTCAGGGCTTTGAGCTTTCTAGGCAGGTGCTTTAATTCTGAGCTATTCCTCCCCTTGTTTTTAATTTTTAAATAGGCTCTCACTAAATTGCATAGGCTGGGCTTGAATTTGCAATCCTCTTGCCTTAGCTTCCAAGAATGCTGGAATTGCAAGCTTGTACTGCCAGGCTCAGTTGGCAACCTTTTTATCAGAAGTGAAGGAAATGAGCAGGTAATTTCAAAGAAAATGATGATACTAATTCAAAATGATAATATTTGAATTTATTAATAAAAAATTGAAATTTTAGAAAAATTGAGCTCACTATTTTGAAGCTAACGGCTTCTGATACTTTTAAAGACTTTCTGATGAGATAATAATGATACTAGCAAATAATGTTTTTCTGTGATATATAAGGAAATGTCATTTCTACTTTTGGTTTCCCAAATGACCAGGATGTGAAAAGATCATGACCAGCAAATTGTGGTACAATTTCAAATTCATTCAGATATGGTATCAGATTTTAGGTAGAGATGAGCCTTTAATCTTCCTCCTCCTCTTCCTCTTCCTCCCCTTCCTCCTCCATTTCCTCTTCTTCCCCCTCCTTCCCTCCTTTCCCCCCCTCCTCCTCAGTAGCCCATGCTGGTCCTGAACTCACTATGGATCCCAGGCTGACCTTGGACTCAGGGCTTACAGGCATGCGCCACCATGCCTGGCTTTATGTGGTGCTGGGGAATTGAACTCAGGGCCTTGGACTTGCAAGGGAAGCACTTTGACCATTCTGCCATTCCTCCTGTCCCCATATGTGGCTTTATTTATTTATTTTTATTTATTTTTTTTTTGAGACAAGGTCTTACTCTGTAGCCCAGACTATGAAAGCAGGGAACTTTTTAGTCTTATTCACTATGTGGATGCTGGTGAGTTTTTGGGTAAGTTAGTCAATCATTTAACATTTATTCTTTTTCTTTCTTTCTTTCTTTCTTTCTTTCTTTCTTTTTTTTTTTTTGAGACAAGGTCTTCCTCTGTAGCCCAGGCTGGTCCTGAACTCACTGTAGAGCCCAGGCTGGCCTTGGCCTCACAACAATCTTCCTGTCTCAGCCTCCCAGCTGCTGGGATTACAGGCATGTGCCACCATGCCTGGCTTATGTGGTGCGGGGGAATTGAACTCGGGTACTTGGTGCTTGGCATACCATTTGATAGGCAAGTGCTTTAACTGCTGAGCCACTCCTCCAGCCCCTGTGTCTTTTTTTAAAAACCAAAACTATGCAGACTTGGGGTTTGTTTAAAACGGGCCTTGTCAAGGTTACCTCCTAGCATGGTGTTGCTAAGAGATATTTCTCCTTAGCTGATCTGCTGAGCTGCATGGAGGCCTTTTCTAAGGGAACCTCACAGTGTATTTGCACCTTGTACTCCTCCTGCAGGCTTATTTCTGGAGTTCCATTTCCAGTTATATTAATTTTCTTGGTTCCTGGCTCCAGGCTCATCTTGTGTCTGCAGGTGCCAGCTGTTCACTACTGCTCAGGGCCCTTCCTAGACAACCTGAGGCAGCCTCCTAGGCTGGCGTGGTGTGTCTTTGGGATTTCCAACCTTCTTGTGGCCTCCTTTCAATTCTTGGAGCTCTCTTCCCTCTATAAGCTAAGGTGAACAGGTAGTTGAGGGTTTTTTTGTTTGTTTTTTGTTTTTGTTTTTTGAGACAGGGTCTCACTCTATAGCCCAGGTTGGTCCTGAACTCACAATGTAGCCCAGTCTGGCCTTGAACACATGGCTATCCTCCTGCCTCAACCTCCCAAGTGTTGGTATTATAGGCATGCGCTACCACGTGCAGCTTACGTGGTGCTGGGGAATCAGCTGCAGGCCTTGAGCTTGCTAGGCAAGCATTGTAACCACTGAGCTATCCTTCCAGCCCCAAATAGGTGTTTTTTGTTTTGTTTTGTTTTGTTTTTTTCTTTTTCCTTTTTCCTTTTAGCTATGTTTTAGGTTTTCAGACGAGCATGTGAGAAGCTGTTGAGCAGGACTGATACTTGGCTGCCATCTTGTCCGGAATTCCTCTGTGTGTGTGTGTGTGTGTGTGTGTGTGTGTGTGTGTGTGTGTGTTTGAATGACAAGGTCTTACTGTGTAGTTTAGGCTGATCTTAAACTAAGTATGAAACCTAGACTGACTTCCAACTTATGCCTTTCCTGTCTCAGCCTCCCAAATGCCCAGCTAATTTTTATGGATGCTATGGAATTGAGCCCAGGGCCTTAGACATGGTAGGGAGGTGCTCTAAACACTTAGATTAATCTCCAACCCTTCCACCTCTCACTTTTTTTTTTTTTTTTTTTTTTTTGAGATAGGGTCTTACTTTATAGTCCAGGCTGGTCCTGAACTCACTGGGTGTAGCCCAGGCTTGCCTTGGACTCAGGACAGTCCACCTCCCTATGTCTCCTGAGTGCTGGGGCTATACTCTTACATAAGTAAATAACATAAAACTTTTGATGTTCTCTTCCTGACAGTTGTGTGGCACATAATGGAGCGAAGTCATAAAGTTGCACAGGCTAGGCTCGAACTTGAATTCCTCCTGCCTTAGCCTCCCAGAATGCTAGAATTATAGGCCTGTGCCCCCAGGCCTAATGAGTGAAAACACTCATCTATTTATTTCCTTATCTTTTTTCTCACTAAAATAGATACTAAATATGGGCAGGGAGATTAAGTTTAACTTATTGAGAAGTTAGATAAAAGTTGATTCCAAAATTTTCAAGGAAGTTGAGAAGTACTTGAAAGGTGAGAGATCCTGTAACTTTCATCTCAGAATGACTGTAATAATGGTGAGCTGTGTTTTAGTGCTGTTTCAAGGCCTGGGAACTCTGTGGTTGACAGTTTTGGTTATGCTTACTTCTTATAAATGTAAATACTTGACATCCTCTTAACTTGATCATGATTTTTTGCATAGTTCAGGATTAGGCTAGTATTTTACTCCTTAAAAGAACTTTGTCATCACTGTATGTTGCCTTTCCTTTGTAGTTTTATGACCTTTGCGAACTCTTCAGAACTGGAGGTCAGGTTCCTGACACAAACTACATATTTATGGTATGTAAACACATGTAATATCAAATGCTTATTTAAAATTGAGTCTGAGTTATTGCATGTAAATTGCATAATTTCATTGCCATGTGGCAGTTAACATGTGTGGAAAATGATTCTGTAGTTTTCTTCATTTTTTCATGTCTCATAATTGGGATAATTGCTTAATAAAGCACTGTACTAATAAGACTGGGTTGTCACTGTCAGTAGTGGACAGAAAAATAGTATAGAGCCACCGAGTTAAGGTATAAATCATTCAATTTACGGTTACTATTTTTTGTGGTACCGGGGTTCCAACACTAGGCCTCCGCACTGAGCTGCATCCCCAGCCCATATTTAGTTTCTATTTTGAGACAGGGTCTTACTGTGTCACTAAATTACCCAGACAGGGCTTGCAGTTGCCATCCTTCTTTCTCAGCTTCCAGCATCCTGGGATTACAGGTCTTTGCCATCAGCCTCAGCTAATTTACTGTCTGTCTTACTCTTGTCACTTTGACAGAATACTGGATATACACAAATTAGGGGAGGAAAAGCTTATTTTACCTTGCAGTTTCTGAAGGTGACAGTTCATTCACGGGCAACCTGTAGCAGTGGAAATACATGGCAGAGGCAGAGGTGAGACAGATCCTCATAACATTGCCAACAGGAAGCCTGGTCCAAGAGGAAGGGAGGAAGTTGCATTTACCCTTCTAGGTCCTGTCCCAGTGATCTGCCCTTCCTGGGTCCAGCACCAGTTTTCTCCTTCCAGGTATAAACAGCCCCTAATCCAACACATGCCTGTAGCCTGTAATCACCCATCACTTACAATAGATTACACTTGTGAACTATAATCTAACATACCCAGTCTTCCAGCACACATCCATAATCCACCCTTCCAGACAAGGCCCCCATCTCCTAACACAGGTATGGGTCTATAGATAACCTATAATCTCCAGATATATGAGACTTTTGGGGGACATTCCAGATCCAAAGTACAATATTTACTGTTACTTTATCAAAATTCTTGCAATCCATTTTTATTTCTTATTCTGTAGATGGATGGATATATACAGGTATAGTTTTATGTCCCATGTATTTCTCTAATACATTTACTGTTATAGTGAGCATTTGTTTCCTTTCCTTTTGGAATGTAATGTTAGGAATAAATTATTTTCTGAGTGCTTTTATCATTATTTCTTCTGAAAGTTTTTGTCATCTAGTCTGTGTTTGTGGAGGGGTGGGGATGGTTGGGTCATTACTGGGATTGAGTTCTAAGCCTTCACATTGAACTCCATCTCAAACCCTTGTTTAGTTTTTATTTTGAAACAGGTCTTTCTTTCTATTGATTCGGTTGATTTATTGAGACAAGGCTTTGCTTTGTAGTCCAGGCTAGTCCTGAACTCAGTATGAGTCCAAGCTGGGCTTCAGACAGAAATATTCCTGCCTCAGCCTCCTGAGTGTTGGAATTATAGGCGTACACCACCACACTTAGCTGTTATGTGGTCGTGGAGGATTGGACCCAGGCCTTGTACTTCATTGGCAAGTGCTCTAATCACTGAGGTATGTCCAGTCCAAGAGATAAGGTCTTTCTAAGTTGTCCAGCCTGGGCTAAAATTTGTAATCTTCCTGCCTCAGCGTCCCAGAGTGCTAGAATTACAGGTGTGTGCTTCCAGGCCTAGCTATCATCCTATTCTTTTAGCTGTTTTTATATTTACATGATGTCAACCAATCAAACATTAATAGGAAATATTAATGGTGTTATCCTATTTACAAAGTTGAACCTAGAATGCTGTTAAAATTATTTTTTCTTTTAGGGCTGGAGGAATGGCACAGAGGTTAAATTGCTTGCCTAGCAAGGGCAAGGCCCTGTTCTATCCCCAGAACCACATAAACTGGACATAGTGGTGCATGCTTGTAATCCCATCACTTGGGAGCACCACATAAACTGGACAAAAATAGTGGTGCATGCCTGTAATTCCATCACTCAGGAGACTGAGGCAGGAGGATTGCCATGAGTCCAAGGCCAGCTTGGGCTCCATAGTGAGTTCAGGACCAGCCTGGACTAAAGAGCAAGACCTTGTCTCAAAAATAAATAAAATTTAAAATTTACACTTTTTGAAAAAAAAACAATTTACCATATTTTTAAGTAGGCAACTCTTCTGATACAAATAAAATTTTAATTTAAATTAAATAAAAATTTTTGAGCAAGATATGGTGACACTTGCCTGTAATATCAGCAGTCTGGAAGCCTGAAGCAGAAGTAACCCAAGTTCAAGCCCAGCCTGGGCAGTTTAGCAACTTAACAGGACCCTGCCTCAAAATAAAAATTAAAAAGTTCTGGGGATTACTTCAGTGTGAAGGCTCTGAGTTCAGTTCTTAGTACTTCTAAAAATAAAATTATTCACACATGATCTTTTACTTAATAATCTGTGAATGTATATATATTAAAAAATGATGGTTTTTTCTAAAATTCTTGAGAGATTATCTATATGCCTCTTGTGATAAATGTAGCACAAATATTTAGTATAGTATATTTATTTCAATTTGAGTTTTTTGTTAAAACTCAATTTCCAAATAATGTGTGACTATTCATAGTTACTTGGCTGTGTCTCTGCAATGGTGATTATATACTTTGATATAATTTTAAAAGATTATTGTAGCTATGTATTGTTTATAATTATAGATTGTTTCTTTACAGGGTGATTTTGTAGACAGAGGGTACTATAGTTTGGAGACCTTCACTTACCTTCTTGCACTAAAGGCTAAATGGCCTGATCGTATTACACTTTTACGAGGAAATCATGAAAGTAGACAGATAACACAGGTGTATGGATTTTATGGTAAGAACTATTTCTCTGATTTTTTTTTTTTTTTTGGTTTTTATTTTGTGGTCTTTGTTTTGTTTTGGAACTTGGGATTGAACCCAGGACCTGTGTGTGCGGGGCAAGCACTGTGCCACTGAGGTACATTCTTGGCCCTCTCTGATTCTTAATACTAATTTTGTTTTGGAACAGTGAGCACAAGTCATGTGTATAATTTATATATATTTTCCCCCACTTGCCTGTTCCTTAACTCTCTCACGTACCTCAGTCAGTTGAAAATCTTGCCATAGGGAGATCACTGTTAAGTTTTGTTTTATGTCTTTCTCAATCAGTGTGACAAAGTATGAATTGGAGCTTCTTGCCTCACTGGAATTACCCAGGTGCTTGTTAAACAATGTGGATTGCTAGGTCCTACCTTATATCTACTATTTAGATACTTTGGTGTGCGACCCTGAAATCTATCAAAGGTGAATGTCATGCATATTCAAGTTTGCGAGCTTATTCTAATTTATTGTGTGTGAGTGCATGCATAGACATACGTGTACATACCCCACAAAGAATTGGATTGTATCTGCTTTTTTCCTTAACATATTTAAGGTTAGCACTGTGGCAGGCTGAGGCAGAAGAATTGCTAGTTTTTGTATGGTGCTGGGATATTGAACCTAGGGCCTTGCATATGCTAGGCAAGTGCTCTAACAACTACACCTGTAGCTCCTGGATATATTGTTTTTATTGGCAGATTTAGAACCTTAAGGTATGTTCAGGTCAGTTGTTTCATTTTCTCAATGTTGTTTTTAGCTGTAGCGTATTATACTGTGTGGATATATTATAATTGATTTAACCAGATCCTTTATCATTAAACATCGAGTTGTTTTTAAGTTGCTGTTTTATATAACTTTACACATACATCTGTGATCTCGCCTAAATAAAATTTATTTAGTTGAAAGTTTAAAAAAGAACAGAACTAGAGCTGGAGCTATAGCTCCATGATACAGTGCTTGTATAGAATGCTCAAGGCCCTGGATTTGATCCCCATCCCTGCCAAAAAACAAAAAATAGTTTCCTAGGAAAACTCCTTGAAAGAAGTAGACAGGACAGCCTGGATTACACAGTAATTTCAGGACCATCCTAACATATAGAGCATGACCATGTCTCAAAAAACAAAACAAAAAAATTGACAAAAAATACACCTTTTAGTCAGGCATGGGGGTGCATGCCTGTAATCCCAGTACTCAGGAGGCTGAGGCAGGAGGATTGCTGTAGTTAGAGCCCTGCTTGGGCAACATAGTGAGTTCAGTACCAGCCTGGGATACACAGCGAGACCCTGTCTCAAAAATAAAGTAGCCAGTAGAACTATTGAGATCATGAGTTTTAACTTTCCTTGAGGATAGTTGAGACAGATACTAAGAAATTTGAAAATACTAATTTCAGAACTCTTTAGTTTTAAATTTTATGTTTTAAACTGTTATCTATTATTACAGGCTAAACTTTACAGTTTGCCATTATTGTAAAATTGAGAAATTTTGATAATTTATTTGTACTACGTAGCTTTACTGGTGATTGCAAAATTAGATAACTGATATTTGTTATTACATTATTGTCTTCCATTACGGCGATTTAATCCAAGGCCTTCACACTGATCTGTATTTCCCACTTGTTTTTTTTTTTTTTTTTTTTTTGAGACAAGGTTCTTCTAAGTTGCATATGCTAGGTTTGAACTTGTAATCCTCCTGCCTCAGCCTTCAGGAGTGCTGGAATTAATGGCTGTGTGCCATCACACCTGGCACTATAAGTTACTTTTGATATTCTTGTTCACAAAAGTTTTGTATTCTTTCACAAAATAGTATTTTGGATATCATACTGTAGAGGTAGTTCAGTAAAACAACACTAATGTAAATTCTGAGAAATATTAGAAATAGTAAATGATTTTGTTGTGTGGACATCTTCGTATGTTTACAAATTAAGATTGCACTGGGTGTTGTTCAGGTCAAGTATCCCTTATCCAAAATACTTGAGACCAGAAATGTTTTTGATTTTGCTCTTTTTTGAATCTTGGAATATTTACGTATACAAAATGAGATACATTTGAGATTAGATCCAAGTCTAAACACAGACTTTGTTTGTTTGTTTCTTGTGATACTGGGGGTTCATCCCAGAGCCCCTGCACTGAGTTACATCCCCACCTCCTTCTCCCCACCACCCTTTTTTTTTTTTTTTTCTTTTTGAGACAGGATCTGGCTAAGTCACTAAGTTGCTAGGCTGGGTTTGGACTTGCAAATGACATGCATCAGCCTCCAGAGTGCTGTACTAGACCCAACACATTTATTTATTTATTTATTTATTTTTCTCTTTGTGGCACTAGGAGCTGAACATGGTACCTTCACTCTGAGCTACAGCCCAGCCCCACCTCTGTTTTTTCTCTCTCTTTTTCTTCTTTCTTTTGTTTCTTGACAGGGTCTCGCTCAGTAGTCCAGGCTGGTCCTGAACTCATTATGGATCCCAGGCTGGCTTTGGACTCACAGCAATCCTCCTGCCTCAGCCTCCCAAGTGCTGGGTTTATAGACGTGTGCCATCACACCCAGCTTATGTGGTGCTGGAGAATTGAACTCAGGGCTATGCACTTGCTAGACAAATGCTTTAACCACTGTGCAGTTCTTCCAGCCCCCAGCCCCTTTTGTTGTTATTAGAGACAAGGTCTCACAAAATTGCCCAGGTTGGGCTCAAACGTGAGCTCCTTCTGCTCCGGCACAATTACAGCCCTGCTCTATGGAGTCAGCTGCTAATGACAGTATTTTAGCTAATAATTTTTGTTACTTCTTAGAGCCTGTCTCAGTTACTTTTTCATTGCTGGCATGGGATACCTGAAATCCTCAACTTAAGGGAGCAAAAGTTTATTTTAGCTCACAGTTTCAGATGATCTCAGTCCATTTGTGGGTGGCTGGCAACTGTGGAAGCACATGGCAGGAAATGAGCTATTCTGGGCATGATGAACACAAAGCCAAATGAGGGAGGAAAGGTGGAGCTAACACTCCTCCATCCAGGTCGAGCCTCAGGCTTCTGCCCCTTTCAGGCAGGCCCCACCTCCCAACAGCATGTATCTCTGTAGGTGTCCTATAACATCCAAATATATGAGGCTTTGGGGGACATTCCAGATCCAAACTATAACAAAGCCATTCTTGGAATGAAAAGCAGGCCGTACATATCCCTAGGAGATACTTAAACTCATAACTTCTTTTGGCTTTATATGGAGAGCCTCTTACGGCTAAATATGTGTCATAATTTCCTGTCCTAGTTCAAGCTGAAGTTTCTTTGTATTGAAAGCCACTTTGCATTGGATGTATTGTTTCTGTTGGCAGATTTAGAGCCCGATTAATGACAGTACTTCTTTCTTTCACAGATGAGTGCCAAACCAAATATGGAAATGCTAATGCCTGGAGATACTGTACCAAAGTTTTTGACATGCTCACAGTAGCAGCTGTAAGTTTATATAAATCTTCTTAAAGCCTTAAGTGTTTTCCTGCCAGTAACATTGTATACTTTTTCTAGTTGTCATCTCATTTATATTGATATCTTTAGCATCCATTGATGAATTTAGAAAAGACTGAGTCTATGACTATACAATTCAATCCTTCTATTTCTTTTTGCTAGTTAATAGATGAGCAGATTTTGTGTGTTCATGGTGGTTTATCTCCTGATATTAAAACACTGGATCAAATTCGAACCATTGAACGGAATCAAGAAATTCCTCATAAAGGAGCATTTTGTGACCTGGTTTGGTCAGATCCTGAAGATGTGGATACTTGGGCAATCAGTCCTCGAGGAGCAGGTTGGCTGTTTGGAGCAAAGGTCACAAATGAGGTAAGGTCAACATTTAAAAATTTTTTTTTTATATTTACATATTACCTTCCTTTCCCTTTCCCACCCTCTCACCACCTCTCCTTTCCCCTGTAATGTCCACCTTCTTACTTTTTCTGTATCTTTTAAATTTTTTATGGCTTGGTTTTCTCATATTGGAGAAACCATATGTTATTTAACTTTCTGGTTCTGATGCATTTCACTGGGCATGATGGTCTCAAGGTGCATCCATTTACCTACAGATGACCCAAATTTGTCATTCTTAATGGCAGA
Source organism: Ctenodactylus gundi (assembly GCA_004027205.1). Lineage (NCBI taxonomy): Eukaryota > Metazoa > Chordata > Mammalia > Rodentia > Ctenodactylidae > Ctenodactylus > Ctenodactylus gundi. The sequence goes on from PVKB01000565.1 coordinate 677,613, forward strand.
GTTATACTCCATTGTGTTAAAAAAAATACTCCATTGTGTATACATTCCACATCTTCTTTATCCAGTCATCTGTACTCAGGCATACTGGCTTCTTCCAAGATTTGGCTATTATCAATTGAACTGCTATAAACATGGGTATGTATGTATCACTATAGTATGATAACTTTTAACTCTTTGGGGACAGTACCCAAAAGAGGTATAGCTGGATCAATTGGGATGTCAGTGTTCAGTTTTCTGAGGAATCTCCACATTGCTTTCCATAGTGGTTGTACCACTTTGCAGTCTCACCAGCAATCAGGGTTCCTTTTACCTCATATTCTTACCAGCATTTGTTTTTTGAGTTCTTAGTATCAGCTATTCTTACTGGTGTTAGATGGAACCTCGTCGTTGTTTTAATTTGCATTTCTCTGATGGCTAAAGATGTTGAACTTTTTTTATGTATTTATAGGCCAACATTTTTGGAAAAATAGTTTGTTGGTTAGTATAAGAACTGGCTAATCCAGTGGTGCAAACCTATAATCTCTGTACTCTGTGGGGCTGAGGTAGGAGGATGGCAAGTTCAAGCCCAGTCTGGACAATTTGGTAATTTACAAGACCCTCTCTCAAAATCAGAAATAAAAAGGACTGGGAATATAGCTCAGTATGAAGGCCCTGGGTTTGTGGCACATATCTGTAATCTAGTACTCAGCAAGCCTGGGCTGTATACTGAGTTTAGGACCAGCCTGGGCTACAGAACAAGATTCTGTCTCAAACACAAAACAAATTGACAACAACAACAAAAACGGGCTGTGGACATAGCTCAATGATTAAAACAGCTGCCTAGCAAGTATAAGGCCCAGGGTTTGACTCCATAGAACCGCATAAGCTGGCTGTGGTGATGCATACCTGGAATCCCAGCACTCAGGAGGCTGAGGTAGGAAGATTGTCATTGAGTTTAAGGCCAGCCTGGGCTATACAGTGAGTACAGGACTAGTGTGAACTACAGAATGAGACTCTGTCTCAAGAACAAAACAGAACAAAACAAAAACTATGGTAGCCCCAAATAACAAATTTATAATCTAGTTTACTCAGACTATCTTAGCAGTGGTTTTCACATTTCTAGTTTTTTTTTTTTTTCTTAGTGGTTAAATGAGACCATATAGTGAAAGCACCTATCCCATCATTTACTTGGTTATATGAAGAAAGTAGCAGTTAAGGAAGAAGAGTGTATGCTGGTGATCTGGCTTAGTGGTAGGGTACTTGGTTAGTGTGCATGAGTCTTCAGTACTAAAAAACAAGTGACAGGCTGAGCCTGGTGGAACACAGCTGTAATTTTGGCACTCTGAGAAGTAAGTGAGGAGGACTGCAAATTCAAGTTCAGTCTAGGCAATTTAGTAATATATTGAGACCTGTCTTTAAAAAAAATACGGGAGCTGGGTGTAAGCTCACTGGAAAGGTTCTGGGTTCAAATCCCACTTCCACAAAAAACCCAGGCTGGCTTAGAACTTGGAATCCTTCTGCCTTCACCTCCTAAGTAGCTGGAATCACAGGCACGCAGGTACCACAACAGGCTAAAATAGGCAGCTTTTAAAATTCAGTTATGTTCAACTAAACACACAGAATGGGAAGTATATCAGCTGTAGGCCCTGGGTTTGATACCTAGGACTATAAAACAACAAAAAGCCAACAACATATGTGTGCTTGAGTGTGTGTGCACATACAGGTGATACTTTATTAGGAAGTGCTGCAGGATAATTAGAGAACTAGCTTCTGGTCCCATTGGTGTGACTTTACTTATGTAAGTTTATCTAACTTGAGATTTTTTATACTCAAGTTGCAAAAAAAGGTTGATAAATCTCAGAATTACTGTAAAAACTGCACATACTAGATTGTCATGAGTCCAAGGCCAGCCTGGTCTGCATAGTGAGTTCAGCACCACCCTGGGCTATAGAGCAAGACCCCATCTCAAAAAAACAATAAAACAAAAACCAAAAAACAAAAAAACCCCACAAAACCACACAAAACTGCACATACTAAATGCTGAGTAAATGGTATCTCTAGCAATGATTTTATTAAGCCATAAAAACTTTCCATATCTGATAGTACATTTGGCGTGCTTTTTCTTCTAGAAACTTTCTCTTTTCCCTGCCTCCACCCCCGTCCCGTCCCTTCCCTTCCCTTCCCTTCCCTTCCCTTCCCTTCCCTCCCT